>JH720245.1:0-13967 GCA_000231845.2 Tetrahymena malaccensis 436
AAACAATTTATTTAAACTTAATAAATTACAAAAAAATTAAATTAATTAATTATTTTTTAATAAGATTAAATTTGGATAGAGAGAATAAATAAAACTGAGATCAAATATAAATTTAGAATATTAATGATAAATAAGAGATATGTAACTATTTAGAAAGTTTTTTAATCTAAATTTTTACATATATATATGTTTTATATATTCATTTTTTCATAAAAAAAATTATACATAAATACATTTTTTTATATTTAGACATTTTTTTTCAAATTATCCATACTATCTATGTTTGTTTTTTATTTTTTCTTACTTTTTATCAATAATATTATTTAAATTTTTTAACAACTAATCTTTTAGGTTTTTTTAGCTATCTAAAAAATTAATATATTTAGCTAATATGAAGGTTAAAATAAAGTGTCAAATTTTTGAGATTATTGCATTTTGCTAATCCAGAGCCTAAGCCAAATGTACCTTCAGCACCAATTTAATTTTGCCTTTTTAAATATTGAAGAAAATATTAGTTAGTTAGAAGTAAAAATAAATAAAAAATATGAATATATAATAAACTAGTACATACATAGATAGTTTAAGTTGAAAATTAAAAATGGCTTAAATTTTAAAAGCATACTTTTAATTTAAATAAAGAGACAAATTTGAGAGATTAGTGTAGTTTGCTAACTCAGAACCTAATCCTGAGACTCCTTCATCACCAAAAGAATTATATCTTTATAATTATTGAAGAAAATATTAGTTATTTAGAAGGAAAAATGAAGTAAATAATTTAAATAAAAGTTAAAAATAAAAATGGCAAAAATAATTAATTAGAACCAAAAATTAAATAAATCAAGTAAAAATATTGTTTTTGTTTTCATTCATTTTAATATTAAAAAATATCACAATTCAAAACAAATAAGCTGTTTTTACTCTAAAAAAAGTTTTAAATTTGAGAGATTAAGGCATTTTTTTAATCCAGAAGCTAAGTCTAAGACACCTTTATCACCAATTTCACTCTGACTTTTTAAATATTAAAGAAAATATTAGTTAGTTAGAAGCAAAAATAAGTAAAAAATATGAATTAAGATTTAACTATTACAAATTTTAACCAAAGGTTGAAAATGAAAAATGAATTAAATTAAAAATATAATATCAGAATCAAATAGTATATAAATAAGCCAAATAAAATTATATTTTTACGATAAATCAAGATACAAATATGAGAGCTTAGAGAATTTTGATAATGAAAAACCTAAGTATGAGGCACCTTCATTACCAATCGAATTTTGACTTTTTAAATATTGAAATAAAATATAATTTAGTTAGAAGGAAAAATGAAGAAAGAATATGAATTAAGAAACAATAAACTATTAAATAATTCAAAAAAAGGTCAAAAATAAAAAATTACTTAAATTAAAAAAGTAAATAAATCAAATAAAAATATTAGTTTTGTTTTAATGCATTTTAATATTAAAAATATCACAATCCAAAATAAATAAGCTGTTTTTACTTTAATTTAAGCTCCAGTTTTGAGAGATTAGTGCACTTTCCTAATCCAGAAGCTAAGTCTGAGACTCCTTTACTATTAATGTTATTATTCCTTTTTAAAAATTGAGAAATTATAATTTAATTAGAAGGGAAAATGAAGAAAAGTTATGAACTAAGAAAGAATAAACTAGTAAATAATTCAAGCAAAGTTTAATAATAAAAATGGCTAAAATAAAAAAAAATAATCAGAATCAAAAAGTAAATAAATCAAATAAAAAGAGTATAATCCATTCTTATAATAAGAAATAACACAAACCAAAATAAATAAGCTGCTTTTACCTTAAAAGAAGTGACAAATTTGAGAGATTAGTGCACTTTGCTAATACAGAACCTAAGACTGAGGAATCTCCTAAATAATTACCACTTTTGAAATATTGAAGAAAATATTTGTTTGTTAGAAGGAAAAATGAATAAAAAATATGAATTAAGAATAAATGAACTATTTAAGAAAAGGTTAAAAATGAAAATTGACTTAAATTGAAAAACATAATCAGAATCAAAAAGTAAATAATCAAATAAAAAGACTATTTTTGTTTTGATACATTTTGGTATTCAAAAATATATCAATATAAATTAAATAAGATGTTTTTACCTGTGATAAAGTTCTAAATTTGAGAGATTAGTGCAGTTTGTTAACAAGGGACATAAGCCTAAGGAATCATCTTCCTCTATTTGTTAATCAACCTTAGAAATATTAGTCAACCTTAGACAGCTTAGTAATCCTTAGAAATGAAATAAGTCAAACGAATTAAGTAAATTAAATAATTAACATACTATTAAGAAGTGTTTCTTAGGGTTTTGATGATTTCAATTTATCAATTTTACATCTACTATATTATTCACTAATACATAATTTAAACAAAGAGAAAATAAAATATTACTTAAATTAAAAAAGAAATTAATCATAATTAAAAAGTAAATAAATAAATTAAAAAGAATATTTTTATTTTTACTATCTTGGTACTAAATCACAATCAAAAACAATTAAGATGTTTTTACCGTAAATTAAGTATCAAATTTGAGAGATTAGTGCATTTAATTAATGTAGAAACTAAACATAAGAAGCCTTTTACAGAAATTTTGTTTCTACTTTTTAAATATTGAAGAAAATATATTAGATAATAAGATTTCTGACTCAACTTCATTTTTGACCTCGTTTTTCTCAATTTTTCAACATGTTGAAAAATTGAGAAAAACGAGGTCAAAAATGAAGTTGAGTCAGAAATCTTATTATCTAATATATAAAAAAATATTAGTTAATTAGATAAAAAACGAATTAAGAATGAACAAGCACATAATTTAAACAAAATTTAAAAATTAAAAATGAGTTAAATTAAAAAAAACATAATCAGAACCGAAATGTAAATAAATCAAATAAAAAGAGTATTTTTGTTTTTAATCCATTTTGATATTATAAAATATCACAATCCAAAACAAATAAGCTGCTTTTACTATAACCCAAGTTTCAAATTTGAGAGATTAGTGCATTTTGCTAATCCAGAAGCTAAGCCTGAGACACCTTCATCACCAATTCTATTGAACCTTTTTAAATATTGAAAAGAATATTAGCTAGTTTGAAGGAAAATTGAAGAAAAATATGAATTAAGAATAAAGAAACTGTAAATAATTTAAGCAAAAATTAAAAAAAAAATGGTTTAAATTAAAAAAAATAATTAAAACAAAAAAATAAAGAAAAAAAATAAAACTATTATTTTTGTTTTAATCTATTTTTATATTAAAAAATATCACAAATCAAAATAAATAAGCTGTTTTTACATGAGATAAAGTGTCAAATTTGAGAGATATGGGGAATTTCCTAATGCAAAGCCTAAGCTTGAGGCACCTTCATCACCAATATGATTGTGACTTTTTAAATATTGAAAAGAATATTAGCTAGTTTGAAGGAAAAATAAAGAAACAAAATAAAAATATTATTTTTGTTTTAATCTATTTTTATATTAAAAAATATCACAAATCAAAATAAATAAGATTTTTACCTAAAATCAAGTGTCAAATTTGAGAGATTAGTCCACTTTGCTAATGCACAACCTAAGCCTGAGATACTTTCATTATGAATACTTTAGCTTCTTTTTAATATTAAAGAAAATATTAGTTAGTTAGAAGGAAAAATGAATTTAATAATTAACTATTATATATTTTTAGCAAATGCTGAGAATAAAAAGTAAATTAAATTAAAAGAACATAATCATAATTAAAAAATAGATAAATAAAACAAAAAGACTATTTTATTTTCATCTATTTTGATATTAAAAAATAACATAGCCCAAAACAAATAAGATGTTTTTACCTTAAATCTAGTGTTAAATTTTAGAGATTAAAGCAGTTTGCTAAAGCTGAACATAAGACTGAAGCATGATTTTCATCTATAAAAGATTCACTTTTAAAAAATAGTAGAAAGTATTAGTTAGTTAGAAGGAAAAATGAAGAAAAAATATGAATTTAGAATAAACTTGTAAATAATTTAAGCAAATGTTTATAATGAAAAATAAGACACAAAATCATAAATATTAATTTGAATAAATAAATAAATAAATAAAAATAAAATGAGAATATTACTTTTAAAAAAATTTAACTTGATAGTAATTATAAAATAAATAAGATTAATGCTAAGAAATTTATTTACCTTAGATCAATATGGAGATCAGTATGAGTTTAAAGAGAAGAGTTTTAAAACTTTTTCAATAGTAAAAATAAAATTAAAGTGTAATTAATTAAAAAATAAATACTTACATCTTCTAATTATTATAATATGTATTCTATTATATCATTTTTTTTGTTATTTAATTAGGATTTATTTAAATTTAATAAATTATAAAATTAGTTAATTAATTATTTATTTTTTAATAAGAATTAATTTTGATACAAAAAACAAATAAAATTAAAATCAAATATATAAATTTAGAAAATTAATTATAAATATGATATATAAATTTATAAACCTAGAAAGTTTAGTTTTTTAATAAATTAGCCAATCTTGTACATCTCAAACAAAAATTATCTTAAAAATAAACAAAAAGCACCTAAAAAGATATATTTTATTAATATAATTGAAATTGTTATTATTTGCTATTCCAAGTAAAATAACAAGCTCTTAATTGTTTTTATTATTTCAATATTCATTTTTTATTTGGATTTTGTAGACATTGTAATATTAAAAAATAAATCCTAAATAAATAATTAATAATATTTATTTATATAATTTGATAATAAAAAAATCTTGAAAATAAAAAGATGATATTTTAGATCGAATTATTTAACAACCTTGAAGATGTAACTAAACTACTAGAGTATTAATATTTATTTTAAATATTTTTTCTGTTAAAAAAGTTTATTAACTCTTCTCTTTAATCCCACACTTGCCTAGAAATTGATCTGAAGTAATAATAAATTTATTTATTTAATTTTAAAAATATTAAAGTAATACTTTTGAGTATTTATAAAAAATATTTTCATTTATTTTTTAGTAACAAACTAACATAAATTTTTTAAAGTAATAAATAAATTGGAGCTAAAGGTTCAATGAATTTGAGTACAGCAATAGCAAAATGCTCTAAACTTTAGTATTTAAAACTTGATCTATAGTAAAACTACTTTAATTTTTTTATATTTAATAAATGAAGCATCACCAAATTAAAATAATTAAATATTTAAGCATTTATATAAGTAAATTAATGGCACTTATATTTTAAAAGGTTTAACTAAATTAGCGCGCAAGGAATACCTCATTTGAGCTCTGCTTTAGTAAGTTGCTCTAATCTTTCAACATTGATACTTAATCTCGGTAAAAAAGATTTAGATTACAGTATTTTTTTATTTACTAACTTAAATTAATTTTCCATCTGCTAAACGAACAAAAAATGTAGAGTATTATTTTAATCAATGAGACTATTTATGAATTTATTGTAGGAAAATAAAAAAAATTTAATAAAATTTAACAGATCTAATTAAATTGGGGCATAAGGTACATAGAACTTGGGAGCTGCTTTATCGAATTGTATTAGTCTATAGGTTTTATCAATTAATATCAGGTAAAAATAATTGATTTAATTATTCAGGATTAATTTTTTTGCTTTAAATATTTGATAAAAAATAAAAAAATATTATATCCTTTGTTTAATAACTTAGTTATTAGCTTTTGTTGTGATATTTAATTTGATTACTTAAAATAAAAATAAGTTTATTTCTATAATTATTTTAATTAAATTTAAAGTATAATTTTTAACTTTTAATAGATAGAATCAAATAGGAGATAGTGGTGCATATGATCTGGTTTAAGGTTTACCAAACAGTCAAAAAATAGAATCCTTAACTCTTTAATTAGGGTAAAAAATTAATTAAACTTAAGGTTTAACTATGTAAAAATAAACAGAATTGTTTTTTTAACACACAACTTAAATACTATAATCCATTATCATATTTATTTAATCTTATTTATTTTTGATATACTAAAGGATAAATGGTATAGGACCAAAGGGAGCATCTGGAATTAGTCAATCTTTAGCAAAATTCTCAAATCTATCAACTTTAAAACTTTGGTTAGAGTAAAAAATTATATTTCTAATTATCAAGAATTGTAACATTAATTTATTGCTTAGGCTTTTATAAAAAAAGTCAAAAATTAATAATTAGTTAATTCATTTTAATTATTTTATTTTTCAGTTATTCAGTTTGTTTTATTTATTTTTGCTTTTAATATTATGAAAATAAATATTTTAATTTATTTAATTATATATATATATAGATTGGAATCCTAAGAATCATGTGGAATACAATTTCCACAGAGTGGAATAGTTTTTTAAAAATAAAATATAAAATTCTAAATTAAGACATGTTTTTAAACAATTAACACTCTATAAAATTAAACTAACTTTTTATTTAAAATTGAAATATAAATTTTATCAATTTTTATTACTTTAAATTCAAAAAGTGATAATTAAATTGGAACGACAGGAGTTCTTAGTTTAGGTTCAGCGTTATAAAGCTGCCCTAAACTTTAAACTTTGGTAATTGACCTCTAGTAAAAATAAATTAATTAGTTTGCATTTCTTTTAAAATGTTTAACATTTTAGATTTAATTAAAATTAATTTTTTTAAAAGCAAAAACAATTTTGGATTATAAGAGACATCATTATTGGTATAAGAGTTAATTAAATGTAAAAATCTCTCAACTTTTACACTTGAAATTTTGTATAAATTTTAAATTATTCTTTTTAAAATAATTATTAATTCTCAAATTAAAAATAACAAAGAAAACTAATTTGCATTTACTTATTTGATTCTTTAATTAATGTTTGATTTTAAAAAATAAAACTATCTCGCTTTTTGATTTTTTCATTTTAAATATTAATTATTCTTATTTTTTAAAATTAACAAATAAATTTTATTAAAAAAAGTAGGAATAATTCAAGCCAAATTTAGTAAGAGAAATTAAAAATAAAATTCTAAAAGCTAAAAAATTAGTGAAAAAGACTATTTTTATTTGATTTATTTAATAAATTAAATATTAATATAATTATTAAGCTAGTATGATATTTTTTAATGCCTATTTTTTGAAAACTAATTATTTTATGTGTTGTTTAATAAATATAAATAAACATTTAATACCAATAATTTCAATTATCTAAAAGAAAATAACATTTGAGTAATCATAAATAATATTCTTTTTACCAATATTTTTTACTCAATTTTTATTTATTTGCTGCTAAACTAAAATATTTTATTGAAAAAAAAGCTCCATTTTTTATAAAGGCCTATACTGAGTGGAAGAAAGACCTTAAAAAAGGATGAAAAATAAAATTATTATTTTTATTAAACAGACTAAGGAAAAAGTATATTTATACTCCTAAAACTAATAAAATTTAGCTTGATTAATGATGCAGGGTACAAAATATTTGATATCAAAAATAAAATATTTTGTACCCTGCATCATTAATAATTATATTGGTATTTATATTAAATAATTAATTTTTAATAGTTTAAATTAATTAATATTTAGGGTAAGGATAGAGGTTTTAAAAACTTCAAAGTTTAAGATTTTGTATTCTATGTATTCTATGTATTATTTTGTTTAAAATTTTGTTTTTATATATGTTAATTACTTGTGATTATTTTTTTAATAACATACTTATATTTTTTATAAAATAAATTAAATATTTATAAGTTATTTATCACTTATTTATATTTTTGTTTTTAATTGTTAATTTTGTTAAAAAATAAAATAAATAAATTTTTTTTAGGTAATTCAATTAAATACATAGAAAAACTATGCAACACCACAAATAAGAAACAAAGAAAACAAATTATTTTTATTTTTGGAAATAAAAGAAAACTTTATGTTTTATTTAAAAATAAGTAAACTTTTTCTAAAAATAAAATGTTTGTACTTATTAATTATTTTAATCTCAATCATATGATTTAAATCTAATATTTTAATATAAATTAAACATTTTTATTATTTATTTTAATATACTATTTACTTTGGTAGCTAATAATTAATTCTAGAGGAAATCTCTCAATTCTTTTTTTAAGTTTTAACTAACTTCCATACTACTATAGTAAATTAAATAAGTTAAAAATAAAAAATTACTGATTTATTTTATTCAATTTACAAATATTTTCATTATTACTTAATTATTAAATAATAAATAATAATATAATTATTTCTGATTAAATTCAAAATAATTAAGTTAAATAAAATTTCATTTAATTGAATATTTTTGATTTAATTAAATAAAAATGATTTTCATTTGTATTTAAGTTGTTTTGTGATAATTATTCATAATATAAAAATTATTTATTATTAAATTCTTTTCAATAAAATAAATTTATAAAAAAAAGTAATTTAATCCAATATTTTATAAAATTATAAAATAAAATTGGTTTTCGTTAGTATTTTAGTTGTGTTTTGATGTGTAATTAAAGAAATTTGTTATTTTTTATTTGCTTAGTAAGTTAATAAGTGAATAAGCAAGTTAGTAATTAACAAGCTGGCTCAATTAGCTAATAATAAAGTCAAAAGCTTAATTCAATTAACAAAATAATCAATTCTCAATTATTAATTTATCAATCAATAAATAAAGTTTTTACCTTAATTCAAGTGTCAAAGTTGTAATATTCTTGCACTAGGCTATTCCTATGCCTAAATATTTTGCACCCTATGCATCAATTTAATTAACACTTTATATATAAGAATAAATATTGAATTAAATAAATATGGAGGAGAAAGGATGGTAAAAAAATATGGCTTTCTTTCGTATTTTAGTTCTGTTGTGCTGAGTAAGTAAAGAAATTCGTTATTTTTTATTTGCTTAGTATGTAAATAAGCAAATAAGCAAGTTAATAAATGACGAGCTGGCTCAATTAGCTAATAATTAAGTCAAAAGCTTAATTCAATCAACAAAATAATCAATTCTCAATTACTAATTTATCAATTAATAATTAAGTTTTTACCTTAAGCGAAGGGATAAATAGGTGAGATTCTTACAATGGGCTATTCCTATGCCTAAATCTTTTGCACCCGCATCACCAATTTGATTAGAACTTAAATATAAGAATAAATAATGAATTAAATAAATATGGAGGAGAAAGTATGGTAAAAAAAGATGGCTTTCGTTAATGTTTTAGTTGTGTTGTGATGAGTAAGTAAATAAGTAAATAAGCAAGTTAGTAAATGACGAGTCGGCTCAATTAGCTAATAACTAAGTCAAAAGCTTAATTCAATCAACAAAATTATTAATTCTAAATTATTTGTTTATCAATCAATCAATTAAGTTTTTACAATAAATTAAGATTCATATATGTGATATTCTTGCACTAGGCTATTCCTTAGACTAAATCTTTTGCACCCTATGCACCAATTCGACTAAAACTTTAAATATAAGAATAAATAATGAATTAAATAAATATGGAGGAGAAGGGATGGTAAAAAAAAGTGGATTTCTTTAGTATTTTAGTTGTGTTTTGATGAGTAAGTAAATAAATAAATAAGCATATTAGTAAATGATAAGCTATCTTAATTAGCTGATAACTAAGTCAAAAGCTTAATTTAATCAACAGAATTATCAATTCTCAATTACTATTTTATCAATTAATAAATTAAGTTTTACCCTAAGTCAAGCGTCAAAGTTGTGATATTCTTGCACTAGGCTATTCCTGTGCCTAAATATTTTGCACCATATGCACCAATTTAATTTTACCTTTAAATATAAGAATAAATAATGAATTAAATAAGTATGGAGGAAAAATATGGTAAAAAAAATGGCTTTCATTAGTATTTTAGTTGTGTTGTGATGAATAAGTAAATAAGTAAATAAGCAATTAAGTAAATGACAAGCTAAGTCAATAGCTTAATTAAATCAACAAAATAATAAATTCTGAATTATTAGTTTATCATTCAATAAATTAAGTTTTTACTCTAATAAAAGGCATAAACTTGAGATATTCTTACACTAGGCTATTCCTGCACCTAAATCTTTTACACCATATGCACTAATTTGATTTTTCCTTTAAATATAAAAATAAATAATGAATTAAATAAATATGGATGAGAAAGATGGTAAAAAAAGATGGCTTTCGTTAGTATTTTAGTTGTGTTTTGATAAGTAAGTAAGGAATTTGATTATTTTTTATTTGCTTAGTAAATAAATAAGTAAATAAGCAAGTTAGTAACTAGCTTAATTCAATCAACAAAATAATTAATTTTCAATTATTAGTTTATCAATCAATAAATTAAGTTTTTACTATAGATATAGCATCAAAGCTGTGATATTCTTGCACTAGGATATTCTTATGCCTAAATCTTTTGCATCGGTATCATCAATTTTGTTAGAACTTTAAATATAAAGATAAATAATTAATTAAATTAATATAGAGGAGAAAGTATGGTAAAAAAACATAGTTTTGTTAGTATTTTAGTTTTATTGTGATGGCTTAGTAAAGAAATTCGTTATTTTTTATTTTTAGTAAGTAAATATGTTAATAAGCAAGTTAGTAAATGATAAGCTGGTTTATTTAGCTAATAAATAAGTCAAATGCAAATGCTTAATTCAATCAACAAAATAATCAATTCTCATTTAATAATTTATCAATCAATGAATTAAGTTTTTACACTAAATCAAGATACAAAATTGTGGTATTCTAACACAAGGCTATTCCTGTGCCTAAATCTTTTGCACTCTATGCGCCAATTTAATTTTATCTTTAAATATATGAATAAATAATGAATTAAATAAATATGGAAGAGAAAGGATGGTTTAAAAAGATGGTTTTCATTAGTATTTTAATTGTTTGAGATGAGTAAATAAAGAAGTTAATTATTTTTTAATTACTAAGTAAGTAAATAAGTAAATAAGCAAGTTTGTAAATGAAAAGCTGGCTTAATTAGCTAATAAACAAGTCAAAAGCTTAATTAAATCGACATAATAATGAATAAATAATTATTAGTTTATCAATTAATAAATTTAATTTTTACTCTAAGTGAAGTGTTAAAGTTGTGATATTCTTGCACTAGGTTATTCCTGTGCTTAAATCTTTTGCACCGTTTGCACGAATTTTACTTTAACTTAAATATAATAATAAACAATGAATTAAATAAACATGAACGAGAATGTATGGTAAAAAAAGATAACTTTCGTTAGTATTTTAATTTTGTTGTGAAGAGTAAGTAAAGTTAAAATTTTCTGCCATATAAATTATAAATGATTTATTGGTTTGAATATAATAATTTAGTTTTTATAGAATAAAATTAATATTTTATTCATGATTTTAAATATACAATAGAAAATATAAAAAAATTAAAATAAAATTAATATTTAGATTATTCAAGATTAAAAGCATTTTATTTTAGAGAAAAGTAGATATTTGAAATTTTGAAAGTACATAAATTTAATTACTTTTAAGTTAGTGTCTACTTTAATTTAGTGGGGATTTGTGGGGATTTTTAATTAAATTATTTATTTAATGAATATAAAGGCATATATTTTTTATTTTTATTAATTAAATGAATATGTTTTTTATTTTATTAATTGAATGAATATATTTTTTATGAATTAATTTTTTTAATATTAGTTAAATGAATATTATTTTTATGTATGAATATATTTTTTATTCATTGAATGAATATATTTTTTATTTATTGAGTTAATATATTTTTTATTCATTGAATTAATATATTTTTTATTCATTGAATTAATATATTTTTTATTCATTGAATTAATAAATTTTTTATTCATTGAATGAATATTCTTTTTATTAATTGAATTAATATTCTTTTTATTCATTCAATGAATATATTTTTTATTCATAATAATTGAATGAGTATTTTTTTATTCATATTAATTTAATGAATATATTTTTATTCATTGAATTAATGTTCTTTTTATTCATTCAATTAATATTCTTTTTATTCATTCAATGAATATTCTTTTTATTAATTGAATTAATATATTTTTATTTATTCAATGAATATATTTTTTATTTATTTTTTATTTTTTGCACCAATTTAATTATCACTTTTAAATAATGAAGAAAATATTAGTTAGTTAGAATAAAGAAATAGATTAGTAAATAATTTAAGAAAAGGTTGAAAATAGAAAATAAGATATTAAAAAATAAATATAAATAATTAATAATATTTATGAGAATATTACTTGAAAAAAATTTAACTTGAAAGAAATGATAAAATAAATAAGATTGGTTATAATTAATTTAATTTAATTGAGATGAATATCAAGATCAGTATGAGTTTAAAGTGCAGAATTTAAAGACTTTTTAAATGATAAAAATAAAATTATAGAATCTAAGCTTTTAAAATGTTTATTCTATTTTATCATTTAATATTTAGTTAGAAAGAATTTATCTAAATTTAATAAATTATAAAATATTTGATTAATTAATTATTTTAAATAAGAATTAATTTAAATTGAATAAATAAAAGTGAGATCAATTATACAAATTTATAAAACTATAGTATATTTTTTATATTGAATAAAAATTGTATCAAGATAAAAGTTTTATTGATTTGTAAATACTAGTATAACATTAATTTTATTTATTTTTCATAATAAAATTGAATTAACATTCTTTTTATTAATTGAATTAATATAATTTTTATTCATTCAATGAATTTATTTTTTTATGAATTGAATTAATATTAGAGACGATAATTTAAATCGTTTAAGTTTACAAAAATGATTAAACAAGGCTTTTTTATGCTAATATAAATTAAATTTATTTAAAAATGCATTTTCCAGACAACACTGTTTGAATTTTTTTGTGTAAATTTAAAATTAATTTAATGATAATTATAGGAATAAAGTACTTGCTAAAAATGAATTTATTAAAGGAATTTATATATATTGGTTCCAGACCACACTTTTCCCTTTATATAACAATAACAATTTAATCACAAGTTAATCTTAAATTTTTTTAAAAAACAAATAAAATCAATTTATAATATCCTTTTTATAAATTTAACATATTATTTAATATGATTTAATAAAACAAACATAAACTAATATTCTATGTATTTTAGTTTAAAAAATATAAAAAATAAAGATAAATAAAATTAATTGATTTTATATTTAAAAATTTTTTTTCAATTTAACAATAATTCCATGTATATTTATTATTTTTTTTATCATAAATCTATCTATATTGATTTTTTCTTTCTTTAACAAATATAAAATATAAATTTTAGCTTTAGAATTTATACAAAAATTCTTTTAGTATAATTTATATATATATATTGCACATAAAAATAGATCATGTAATTTTATGACTTACATAAGATACATCTTCTATATTTCATTTTATGTTTTTCATAAATATAGCTTTAGCAACTAATCTTTTAGCTTTTAGGCACTTGTTCAATATTTTTTTTGAGTGTGGTCCATTAATTTAATTGTTTCTATCATATTAGAGATAATTACAAAATAATATGAGTAAATATTTTAATTATTTTATGAATAAATTAAAATTAAAAAAATTAAAAATATTTTAATTAAATCTTTGACGAATTGTTTTTTATTTCTTATTTCTTTCAATCTTTATCTTAAAAATATAAAATAAATATCTTAATCGAAATCAAAAAGTAAATAAATCAAGTAAAAAGATTGTTTTTGTTTTAATTTATTTTGATATTAAAAAATATCACAATTTAAAACAAATAAGCTGTTTTTACCTGAGATCAAGTGTCAAATTTGAGAGATTAATGCAGCTTGATAATCCAGAACCTAAGCCTGAGGCACCTTCATCACCAATTTAATTGTACCTTTTTAAATATTAAAGAAAATATTAGTTAGATAGAAGGAAAAATGAATAAAAATATGAATTAAGAATAAAGAAACTAGCAAATAATCTAAGCAAATGTTGAAAATAAAAAATGACTTAAATTAAAAAATATAATGAGAATC
>AFXY02002331.1:0-16962 GCA_000231845.2 Tetrahymena malaccensis 436
AAGTGTCAAATTTGAGAGATTAATGCAGCTTGCTAATCCAGAACCTAAGCCTGAGGCACCTTCATCACCAATATAATTTAAACTTTTTAAATATTGAAGAAAATATTAGTTAGTTAGAAGGAAAATGAATAAACATATGAATTAAGAATAAAGAAACTAGTAAATAATCTAAGCAAAGGTTGAAAATAAAAAATGACTTAAATTAAAAAAGCATAATGAGAATCAAAAAGTAAATAAATCAAGTAAAAATATTTTTTTTTTTTTAATTCATTTAGATATTTAAAAAATTTCATAATCTAAAACAAGTAAGCTGTTTTTACCATAAATCAAGTGTCAAATTTGAGAAATTAATGCAGCTTGCTAATCCAGAACCTAAGCCTGAGGCACCATTTGCACCAATTTTATTGTAACTTTTTAAATATTGAAGAAAATATTAGTAAATGAATAAAAATATGAATTAAGAATAAAGAAACTAGTAAATAATCTAAGCAAAGGTTGAAAATAAAAAATGACTTAAATTAAAAAAGCATAATCATAATCAATAAGTAAATAAATTAAGTAAAAAGATTGTTTTTGTTATAATTCATTTTGATATTAAAAAATATCACAATCTAAAACAAAAAAGCTGTTTTTACCTTAAATCAAGTGTCAAATTTGAGAGATTAGTGCAACTCGCTAATGCAGAACCTAAGCCTGAGGCACCTTCATGACGAATTTAATTTTTACTTTTTAAATATTGAAGAAAATATTAGTTAGTTAGAAGGAAAAATGAATAAAAATAAAGAAACTAAAAAATAAAGAAACTAAAAAATAATTTAAGTGAAGGTTGAGAATGAAAAATAAGATATAAAAATATTGAATAGAATTATAAATAAGATTTCTCATAATATTTCTTTTAAAAAAATTTTAACTTGATAACAATTTTAATATAAATAAGATTAATTATGATAAATTTAATTTACCTGAGTTAGATATGTAGATAAGTGTGAGTTTAAAGTTAAGAATTCAAAAACTTTTTTATGGAAAAATAAAATTAAAGGGTAATTAATTAAAAAATAAATGTTTACTTCTTTTAAGCTTTTAAAATATTTATTCTATAGTATCATTTATTTTTTTGATATTTATTTAGAAACAATTTATTTAAATTTAATAAATTACAAAAATAATTAATTAATTATTTTTTAATAAGATTAAATTTGGATAGAGAGAATAAATAAAACTGAGATCAAATATAAATTTAGAAAATTAATGATAGATAGATATGTAACTATTTAGAAAGTTAACAAATTTACCAAATTTATACAATATGGAAAAATATTATCTTTTTTCAATTTCTTATAATATGGAAAATATTTTTATTAAAATAAATTGTATGAAATATATCAACTGTTGCACCAGTCAAAACTGGTAGAACCCTATGGTTCAATTTCATATATATAATAAAAAAATTAAATGAATTAAAATAGAATTATATTTATTTTATTTTTTAGAGATCTATTAATAAAATTAAAATACGTTAGAATTGACATAAAATAAATTTACAAATTAAGAAAATTAATTTATTTGATATTTAAATTAGAAAAATTGCAAATTATACTGAAAAAAGATGAGCCAATCAATAATAAATAAAGAAATTAACTAATTAATTCATAAAGCAATTAATTGGCTAATTAACTAAATAATTTTATTTTCTGGTTATATAGATAGCTAAGAGAGTTTAGATTACAGTAAAATTTGTTGAATGAATGTATGAATTAATATATTTATATTTGATAGAAAAACTTGAGTTAATTTTTATCTAATTATTTATATAGTTTTTTCATGTGATATGAATGTATGGATAGAATAGTAATTTTAGTGAAAGATCAAAAATTTAGTTATTCTTTTTCTGTGTTTATATTATAAGGAAGTAAGGCTGGGTTAACTTCTAGCTAGTTGCTGAGAACTTTATTAGAATTTTTATTATTTACACTGACTACTCTGAGGTAGCTTGATTTTTTAGGTTTAGTCCTGTTATTTTAATTAGCATTTAAATTGTTATTAGCTGCGCTTACAGATTTCTTTTTAGACTAGTTTATAACGTTTTGCAGATTATTGTGAGCAAAATAGAGTTTGAAGTTTTGTTGCTCTTCGAAAGTTGTATTTTCATCATTATTTAAATAGAATCCTTATATATTATCTACATCTATTTGTTAGTTAGGGATGAACGAATTTTCTCTTATGCGGTTTGTTTGGTCAAGCCTGAGTTCAGAAAATTCATCAATTGGCTAGTTCATACTAGTTAAGTTAGATGATTAGACTATTCCTCTGCTAGCAAGAGAGAAGTTTGAGTTATGTCTTCTGTTTTAATATTCTGAAGGATCAAATGTATTGAGTGAAGTAACATTATTCATATTGCTATAAGCTCTGTGATTAATTAGAGAATATTCATCGCCTTCGTTTACCTTGATTACAAAAAGATTAGGTGCACCAGATATTTATTGGATCTTTGATCCATCAATACCACTCCTATCTTCAATGAGAATTATTTTTTTATCTGCTTCGCTCAGTTTAAGAGAAGAAATTAAAGATCCAGAATACCTATTAGATGAAAATATATAATTAATAAGTTTTTTATTTTTAAGTTAAAGACTACGATCTGTTCATGTCTCTCTCAGATGGGAAGGGGCTTTTGCGTGAGCCAAGGATTTAACTTAAATTAGAATGCGTTCTTTTTCTGTTTTGAATTATGCTTTAGTCTTGATCAATTATAGATCCTTGAGCTGCTTGCTACATGTATTTCTTTTCATCACTCATTAATGACTCTCCTCTCATATTTTTAGTATTAGAAAACTGCGAAATTCTTGAAATTTATGACTTTTCATGTATTTCTTCCAAGCTGTTTGGATTGAGCATTTTCAAAGAGGCCTTCTTTTAGCTATTTTTTCTTATGTAATTGGGTAGTTCTTCAACTGTTGAAGTTTGCTTCAAAGACTGCTTCTTTGAAGTTTTACGAGTATAAGTTGATCTTGAATTTTTAAAATTAATATTAAAATATTCTTTAAAAGCAATAAAATGTATGTGTGTACCTTTCTTCTTTCTCGAACTGAGGGCAAGTTTACTGTTTGAAGAAAGACCTCTAGTCTGAATCAACCTCGTCTTGATATTCTTCGTAAACTGATGTATTAATCAGGTCTTCATAATTCTGAGAAAATAGCTAAGCTTTATCCTCAACTATTTTTTTAATGCCTAATGTTTACTCTTTTTTTCTCTTAATGCATCTTTTGAATGATTTTATTTGATGTTAAATAGATTGTTCTAACTTTTTAATAATTCTATCTCTTGATTAATGGTAAAATAAGTAAGGACATTTCATGACAACATGGTTAGATGATTAACAAGAGAAACACGATATTCCAATTGTTTCATATTAATTATTTAGTGTAACACAATCTTTTAAATAGCAAAAGGCTTCTTTTTCATCAGGGAAACTTTGAATAATATCTAAAAAGTCATACAAAGTAATGTATTAAATCTGAGTAAATCCTTTAGCTTTTACTGATAAGCTCGTGGTATAATCTTATGAAAAGAATTCAACTTATCCAAAGTATTCATTTTTCTTCAAAACTTTAAAAACATTTATTTGAGATTTATTTGTTTATTATGATCCAATTTAAACATAGACTTCAACTTCCCCTTAAACTATAAAGTAAAGACAAGGCATGATAGGTCTATTTGATCTCACAATAAGTTCTCCTGGTCCAAAAACTTATTCTTTCACCTTAGTTGATAGTTTTTCTAGTAAATTTGCGTTGCTAAAGTGCTGACTGTTATAAAAATAATATTAAACATTCTAAAAATATAAATAGAATTTCAAATAATTAATTATAAAAATTATATCCTCTAAATATTTTTAATTTTTTATGTTGGTTCATATTTTATCTTTAATAATGCTTCCATAATATTTTTCAAAAAAAAAAAACCATAAGAAATTAAAAACAATCATATAAAAGTAGGTTTAAACTATAAAATTTATGAATTCCCATTCTAGCATGATTTTATTCATTGATTCAAAATAAATTTCAATAAATTCTTCTTTTTTTAATTTGAAATTAGTTGAAGAAATATTTGTGATTGCTTACTTGAGAACAGGAATTTTTTTGAATTGCTTAATGAAAACATCTTTGATGATCTCTTCTTATAGGTACTTGCTTAAGTAGTTTAAACTTTATATAGAGTCTTATTTTTATTGCATGCCCTCATTATTCACATATTCTATGTACTTTTATGCTTATATTCTTAACGAAGGTGAAACCTCATGCTAATCGAGATATCTAAAATAAAATTAAATTAAATTATATTTATATTTTTAAACTATTTACTAATTTAGACTTGAGAGTTGATTTAGCAATTTCGTCTTTTTCTTATTAATTTAGCTGAATATTTTGCTTGAATTGTTTATGATATAAGCAATCAAACCACAGGCATATAATGAACAAAAAACAAGAAAGATCTTTTCTCTATTGGTAGTTGGTACGATATCTCCTTTTGCATTTGTCAATGTAATTACAGAAAAGTAATAAGAATTCAGATATTACACATCTTTTGACTAGCCTATCAAGTTATATCTGTTCAGCCATCCTTAATCCCCATTTGATTGCTAATCCTTGCCTTTTTGTAATTAAATTTAAATGAAATTTTACTTCCAGTATTTTTATTAACATAAAATAATCATTTAAAAAATGATACAATTAAATTAAAATATTTTTACAATTTTAAATAAAAATATAAAGTTTTATAGAATGAAAGATTTTACCAATTTAAAACCATATACAGCTTATTATGTGGCAATGATAAACAATTGTCAGAAATAGAATAGCAAGATTTGAAAGCCCATTAATTTGTTGATAATTGGTTAAGACTTCTCTTACTTTTTCTGATAGAGAATCAATATAAAAATACCTTAAAAAAAATATTAATGAGGTATACTAAAATGGCTCAACTATCAAGCTAAGAGCTGTAATTAGATCAAATATGAACGTGCTTTTAAGGTACTTTAAGAATATAACTTATTTGCTAGTAATCAAGATGCCTTTATCAAAAAAGGCTGTGTTAAAGAGCTTAAATATATCCAAAAAGAAAATAATTGCACATACAAGCTTAATAGGCAAATCACTTCCTATTCCAAAGCTGTAATCGAGTGGAATAAAAACAAAATTCAGGAGTGTAATGAGCAAAATAAAAAAATCCCATAATCTCCATATTAAAGTAATAGGATTAAAATACGGTAGTTTTTTATCTATTGTATTTTAAAACTTTTAAAGCTTAAGACCCATTTTGTAAAATGCTACATAAATAAATTTAAACTTTTTTTTTAGATCCCTAACAAAATGATAGCACACCGTTCTTTTGGTTATCCATAAACGAGTGGCATGTTTAAGTTCTTTGCTCTATCTAATATTATCTTTATCACAAAAATCATTGTAATCACAAGCACCTTTATCATTTATGCAGTCGATTTACAGCTTGTTCAAAGTCTTTGGGCGCAAAAATATGAGTATCTTTTTCATAGCCCATGCAAAGTGATTGATATACATAAACGATTTTAAAATATTTCCTGTAAATGGGATAAATGTTTGAGAAGGAGCTGGAATCTTTTACGCTGAAGCTAATTAGCTTTAAATCTTTTTTGACGAGGCAGGCATACCAAATGTACTACCTGCATTATTAATTAAATTACTTGTGTGGCTCATATTTGAAAATAGGTTATTATTATTGCTAATATGATTTATTGATGGAACTAAGTTATTTGTTGATTCTTTTTGATGTCGAGTAACAGCTGTATTCGCAGCCAGAGCTGATCCAGGCTTTGTAACTGATAGTGAATTTATATGGTTTTGTCTTGTTTTTATATCATTTTAAAATTCCTTATTGTTATTATTATATCTTATTGGAGAATTCCCCTCCACAAGTGAGTTTCTTTAAGGAGTCAACTTTTGTCTAATAGAGTTATCGCCCTATATTATAAAATTAACTAAATATATTTCTCATATTATTTCATTTCTGCAATTAATGAGCCACAAATGCATAAAATTAACTTTTGTCATATTTACTAATTAATTTATTCTGATGAAAAGAAATAGATTTTGTTTTCTATTTTCGTATTAACAAAATAGAAATCAAATTCATATCTATAATGTAATATTCTTAATTGAAATCAATGTAAAATTTACTTCATTAAAAGCGGGAATATCGTCTTATGAGAAATCCTGCTTTGGCAGAAAAATGTCTTTATTTTCTAAAAAAAGCCTACTTCTGACTTCTGCGCCCTCTCTAGCACCTATATTGTTCTGTTAAATAATCTATTATATTTCTTCGCCTTCAAAATGCTTAGAGGATACATATTAAGACTAAGAAGCTGTTGGTATCAAAGAAACAGGCTGGAGATGAAGTGTATCTTTCGAACTGTCGTTATCTAATAACAAATTTCTAGATCCAACTCTGGAATGAGTATGAATTTTGGCTTGATTATTGGATGTTTTAGACCCATTCATGTTATTGTTATTGTTGTATGCAGCTTGCTAATGAATAATTTATGACAAACTATTTTAACGCTAAATCTCTTCCTTTTCATCTCCAAGAGAAGCACTCTTAATCATAGTAACTGCTCAATAATTTGCAAATGTATATCTCCTGCGCAGTGAATGAATGTATCAACTTGAATTGCTTGTTACCTTGTTTAATCTTTGATGCTAAGATTACAGCTAAACGCTATTTAATATGTTGATTTGATTGGTGTGCTTTTTTAATGCTTAATCGCTCGCTTGCTTTTTTGATTGATAAAGAAATTAATAGCTATTTATCTAATTTTTCAGTATCTTCTAAATATCACAAACAAATTGCAAAACTCTATTTGGAAATTTTTTCGCAGATAATTATTAATATTCCAATTTTTAGACAATCATTACATTACCAATAAGTTAACAAATAAATGAATGATCTTAATTACAAATTTTCTATCTGACACCTTATAACAAATAGTTTTCATTTATCTTTTTTTGTTTTCTTAAATCTTTTTAAAAGACAGCCAGAGAAAAGTAACAAAGAATATTATTAATTGCCGAAATCCACTATTTATAATAATTAAATTATTTGAACAATCTTAATTAACTATACAAATAAATAGCGATAAATCCTTATCTAATAGCATATAAAAAAGTTAGCTAAGATTTTCTATTATCTAAGTAAGGATTATAGCTAGTTACTACTATAAATTTATTCTTGAGCTATTAATGAACTTACTATTAGCCAGTTAGAAATCAAATGACTAGTCAAATAAAAAAATATTTCAATAAACCAGAAAATTATTTCTGATTTAAATAAAAATAACTGCTTGTACAATCTAAGTAAAACTCCTATAATAATATATTTATCTGTTAATTAATAGATATTATTTAATTATCATAAAATAAATAGCAGCTAGTTATTTATATATTTTTGGCTTTGAAAAATAAATTTAGATAAAATATAAGCAGAGAGTCTATTTTATTTTATTAATGAACACTTTTCAATTAAAAATATTAATTTAAATGTATTTCTTTACATTTTTATACTCATAAAAAATTAATACTGCGATTGTTCTAAATTTATCTTTTAAATAAAAAAAATATTGTGCTTGATTTGATAAAAGTCGTAACATAAAATAATTTCAAGTATGATTATTATTTATTTTTTTCAAGTAATTATCTACTTTCAAAAATTTATTTATTTACATTTATGAAACAACACTTAAAATATTACTAAAATACTTTCTACAAATTTATTACTTTTAAATTTATTTTTTATTTTTTAGATGTAAAATTTTTAAAATCATTATTTGTTAATTGTATAGAACTTACTTTTTTAATTGAAATTTTTCATTTAATGCTAGGCAAATTTATAAAAAATTTTTCTATAAAATATAAGTCAAAAATTAACCTGAATACTCACTCTAGTAAATAATATAATTAATAAAAGATTAAAAATTAGTTCAATTCACTTTCCAAATTCATTGTAACAGCAAAAATAAATCAAATTTAAAATAGAATAGCAGCAAGTAAAATTACAATTAATTCTAACTAAAAATTATTAACAATTTTATTTATATTTTATTTATATTAGCAAAAATATGAGTTCAAATGACTCCTTAATCACTTTTGATTATCAGTAAATTTAGAATCTTTACTTAAAATAAACATAATCAGACTTCGTAATTTAATATATGTTATTCTTATATTCAAAAGTAACCAAAAGTTTGCCTGGTCACCAAATTAAGATTTGACTAAAATTGAACTCTCTCTTTAGTAATTGAATGATTAATTAATTTTAATTTTTAAGAAATTAATATCTTTAATAATATTATATAAAAAGTATCTTTGATATGAAAAATGAAGAAGTTTTTATGCAGCTTTGTGATTTGATTGAAAGTACCATAATCACAACAAAGAAAATTTCTTTTGGTTTAACAATTTAGTAAATAAATTTTATCTTTAACTTTTAATATTAATAATTTTATTATTAAAGTCCAGATCATTCATAGGAAAAATATCTGGGAGATAAATGTTTATCATAGCTTAGCAAAGACTTAGCTAAATAGCAAAACATAAATTCTTTAACTTTAGATCTTTTGTAAAAAATTTATCTTGAAAATGATAACATGTTTATCAATTATTTTTGTTAAAATTTTTTAAAAACCATATTTTATCTTTACTATTTTCATATTATTTTAAATCCATTCATAAATTAGTTATTTTTTAATAATAAATTCACAAATCTTTAAGCTTTTGTAAAATCGGAGATGCTGGTGCTTCTTAAATTGCTGAGTCTATTTCGAAATTAAAGAATCTTAATTTTTTTAGTATCAATTTTTGGTATTTACTAATTATTTATTTATTTATTTATTTATCGGCTTTTGTTTTTTGACAAATTCAAAAAAAAATAGGAGGAATTCTATTGGTAATTCAGGTGCATAAAAGCTTGCTGAGTCTATTGCACTTTGTGAAAATCTTTCTAATTTCAAGCTAATTCTTGAGTAAAAATTACTTTTTCGAAATTATTTTATAAACTAAATACTATTTAGTGAAAACCCAATAAATGATGAAGGGGCATCAGAATTTGGCAAAAGAATAAATGACTGTAAGTAACTTACTTCCTTCGAATTATCTTTTAAGTATTCATTTAATTTAAATAAACATTTATTATATTATTATTTATTCTCAAAATATAATATTTTGTTGGTTTACAGTTATAACTTTAATTTAATAGGTATACTGTTCTCACAGATGTTTCTATTTCTTTGCTTGCAGAATGTATACGAAAATGCTAAAATCTTAGATCTTTTAGACTAATTATACCGTAATCTGGTTAATTAAATTTGTTAAGTAAGAGTTAAAAATAAGTAAAATTTTTTATTATAAAAAGTGGAAACCTCAATAATTAAGCTCACAATGTTACTAACTTAAGTGTTTCTAAGTTTGGATAATCTATCTCTTCAAGCCAAAACCTGATATACTTTTATTTAAACATAGAGTAATTTCAATTACATTTTATAGGTTTTAACTTGGTTTCAATTATAATCTTAGAGCATAAAATATTGATGAGTAAACTTTATTAAGCTTAGCACGATCTATCTCTTAATCATAATCTATAGTGGAATTTAGTCTTGACGCAATGTATATATTTACATGTTCACATAATTATGAATAATTTATTATTATAAATATTTTTTAAATATAATAGATCTTAACCAATTTTGGTTTCTGATGAAGCTTGGCGTTATATTAAAAAGCAATTCTATTTAACTAAAAGAGTAGTTAAATTTTTCTTTAATCTTTGAAAAATATTTAAACGAAATATCCTAAAAATATTTTTTATCAGAATATTATTTTATTGACTCTGTAAATAAAAAAATAGAAAAAAAAGATACTTAAACATATAGATAATATAATAAATAATATAAAAAATCTGTATTAATCTTTAACTATTTATTTTTATCAAATTAAAACTCATAAATATTCATTCTTTATTTTAATTTAAAACACTTAATACTATATGTTTTCTAATGAAACTTAACTTAGTGTTTTAAAAATCAATTTATTATTTTAAAACTCATCAACGATACTTGATTTCTTTTTTTTAAATTAGAAGTGAATAATAAAATTTACTAAAAAAATTATTCTTATTAAAATATAATAAAACTAATAATTTTAATACTTTTAATTTAAATTTTCATGATAAATTATTTCAGCTATTTTAAATAATTTAAATTATAACCATATTTTATATCCATTTTAAAAACAAAATTATTCAAAAGCATGCTTATAAATAGTTAACAAAATAAATAATATATTAACTCTTGATGGAGCATTATGCTGAATTTTAGATAATGCTAATTATAAAATGAATCAATTAGTTAGCATTAAATAGTAAAATTTACTTATTAGACCGTTAAAAATAAAAAACATAAAAGAATGACAAATTTTAGATGAATTTAGAATAAAAATTGTGAATAAGAATGATATAAACAAAATTATTAATATTCAGCATAAACAGAAGTATATAGAATTTTAATTAATTATGTAATTGAGAGATAAAGTTTACATATTAAATTAAGAACCATAAGTATAATATACAACAAATAAAACAGCTTTTAATAGGATATTAAACCTTCTATAAAAAATCATGAGCTTTGCTAAACCAAAAGATAAGAGAAGCTGCTCCAAGGAGTAGATTAAATCACCATAAAGAGTTTCTTCTGGAAAGAAATTGATTCAATAAAATATTCACAATAGGCTAGTGTTAAACCCTTACAATAAATAATAGTAGAATCTTTTTGCATAATTTACTAAACGTGAGCATACACCTAACTAATCTCCAAATTCAAAAGCTCATCACTTGCATACTATATCTGGAGATTAAATGTCGAGCCCAAGAGAAACAAAAAGTGAAAAATAAACTTGAAATTTTCTTTTTCTAATATTATTGTATTTATTATCAATAGGGTTTACTTACTAAGCTAGCAATATTAGATTAAACACATCAATATCTCATGTTGACAGGATTGATAAGCTAGAAGAAAATTTAAACAGAGTTTGCTACAATTTAGATTCCATTCTTCCACTATTAAATTTATTAGATTCTTAGCTTCTAAAAAGTGGATAAATATAGGAGTAAAACTTGAGTAATAGCTCATCTTCAGCAAATTTGTTTCAGAAAAATGAATCTTTTTTTACTTTGTGCAAGAAATTAAATGACCATGAGTTTAAGATTTAGTAATAAGAGAAGATAATTTAAAGTTTGAAAGACAAAATGGATAAAAGAGATCATGGCTATTCATTTTTTAATTCGTCATCAAACAGAAGCTTTTAGATAGGAGGAAAAGAAAACATGCAAACTGAATTGCAGAATGCCATCAAATAGTTGAAATTAGAAGAAAGAATTTCATAGATAGAATTTAACTTTACAAGAGAGTTGGAATAATAAAAAGTAAGCAAATAAAATTCATAACAGCAAAAAGAACTTGAGCTCTAAATATCTATATTATAGAAACAAATTGATGAAATTTAGGCTAAGCAAGAAAAATAACGTGAGATTTAAGAGTCCTAATACTCTTAGCTGCAAAACAATATCATTAATATCTCAAATAAAATTCCAAATTTAAATTAAAATATTATTAGCTTTTAAAGAAATTCCGATTCTTCTTAGACTGTGAATAACTAAATAAATGCAATTAATGATTAGATATCTGAGTTCAAGGAATTTAAGCAATTCTGTTGGAAAGAAATGGATAGTCTTTGGAGAGTAATATCATAAACAAATATTTTTTACTTTAGATTTCATTTCAATAATTAATAAAAATTATTAACTTATATAGAATATTGGTCATTTGTTCTGCGAAGTAGAAATGAGGAATATAAATGACCTGTAATAAAAAATAGATTCTCAGCTGCAAGAAATACCCACAACTCTTTCTCAGCATGAAAAAATTCTTAAAATTTAAATCATAGAATATTTTAATTTACTCTGTAACTTATTTGAAAATCAATTTTTCATTATATTTAAAAAACTATTTAAAAATTGTAAAGCTTCTATTGAAAAATTCAACCACTTAAATTAGCAAAGATTAATGAGTTAATTGAAGGAATATAATCAGCAAATCGATAAATTGTACAAATAACTTTAATCAAATTATAACAACTTCACTTTTAAAGAAATGGATATGTACTAGCAAGAGATAGAAACCCTTGAAGACAGATTTATTAACATTAAATTTTAAATTGAAGGCACAAAGCAAAAAATGATTTTTGAACTTAAAAAACTAGAAGAAAAGTAACAATTGTTAGAATCATCTAAACAGTAAATTTTATTGATTTAACATATTTTAAATTTAATTATACCACTTCATTAAGAGATGAGTTATAATATTAAGACTATTAAAAATTAAAAAATTATATAGAAAATAAATTCTTTTACAAATTTATTTTTTTAATTTTAAGAAGTATGTTAGGGATAGAGTATTTCAATAAAGAATTAGTTAAATAAGACTTACTCATTATAGACCATCTAAAACAGAAGGTAAGTAAGTTATTAGTATAAGTAAGGATATATCAAAATAAATTAAAAATAGATTAAATAACTTATGGATGATGTTGGTAAAAACATAAAATAAATATCTGATGAATCTGATACTATTATGTATAGACTAACTAACCAGATCAAAAACGGAATAATTAGTTTAGATAGGGCAAAAAGAAACTCTAGCTCCTTTTAAAAGTCTTTTAGGGGTTCTGAGTACGACAGTTTTGTTGGGTGTAAAAATGTTCGTAAATATACATTTGGATAAAGTGATGAGATTATATATTAGCCATACACATAAAACCAATTTTTTATATAGCTTCAAGCAATTTAAACTGATTAAAATGATGAAATTAAGGAATTTTGATTAGAAAGCATATACATACATAAGATTTTCCACCTACTTATTTAGTATCCAGCAAACATTTAATAATATTATTAGCAATCAACTTTAAATAATCAAATAATTTATTATTTAATATTTTAAATATTTATCACCAAACCATCAATTTAATAAACTTTTCGGTTTACAAATAAATCAAGCTTCAAATACTTATATAATTATAATAACTATAAAATATTAAAAACAATAATGTAAATCTTACTTTTCTTTATTTATTTATTTACCTATTTATTTTTGTTTTTTGATTCATAAATCTTTTAAAAATATAAAAATACAAATAAATGTCGTAAATGATTTAATAAAAATTACAAAGCATGATAATAAATTAACAAGAATTAAAATATAAAAATATCTATAAAAGAATGATAGATAATTAGCACAAAAATAGAGTACTTGATATTTATTGGAAATATTTCATTATGAAAAACAAATGTTTTTAATAAGAATTAATTAGATATGCTTTACTTATTTGGAAACAAATTTAGAACTGAAAAATAGATAGGTTTAAATAAATTTATTCATTTATTGGATGAAAATAATTTGTTTAGTCAAATAAGTAGATTTAAAATTTTTCAAACTTTTGAATGCAAATAAGGATTTTATTTAAATTTTTTTGAAATTTATTGAAGCAAAATAAATCTTATAGTTTATGGTTAATTTTTCTGTTAATTTATAAGCATAATTAATTGCGTTCTTTTGATTTTTTAATTATATTATCCATTTATGGGTTTTATTGTGTGAAAATGTCAAAAACTAATTAAAAATTGTTAATTTTTGTGGTTTTTTTAGTGACATGAATAATTTATAAATAGCTTTCTACCAACAAAATTTATTTAAATATTTCTAATCAGTAATTGACGCTGCGAAGATGATTTTTAAATATTTTGATTTTATTTAACAATTTGATTCTTCAAAAAATAGGTTTTTAATATTTTAATATTCAAAATGCAAGAATAGTCATCTAACAGCAAGCAAAAGTTGGAAAAATATCACATGTAATAAATTATTTTGTTTGCAAACAACATGCTGTTTGTTTAGCAAACATGCAAGCGCTTTAAAAAAATAAAGTCAAATTTTTAAAAAGAAATATTAAAAAGCAAGAATCTGATAAATAATTTTTAATAAAGACGTGAAGGAGGAAAAATAAATTATATTTCTTAACAAAATACTTATTTGATTGAATAGAGCAGAAATAGAAAAAAATTTGAAGCTTGTTTTTAATTTTGAAAAAGCTGATTTGGATATAAATAGTTTTTGTTTATTTGCTTATTTATTAATTTGTGATTGTATTTTTCTCTTAGATTATTTTTTTAAATTATAATTTAATAATCATGCAAAGCAGAAAAAACAAATAAATTACTATAATTTTTATTAAATCCAAAATCTTATCAAAAAATAATAAAAAATATATGCTAAATTAGAGATATTTACTCATAACATTTTTTTATTACTATTTATTTCGCTTAATTGTTTTAGAAAAGGATCATCAAACATCTCCTCATGATGTAAAACTGCTCTAAAATATTTTGTTTGATTTTATTTTTGGGAGATATATTGGTATATTTTGATTTCTTGAATTAGAGCAAAAATGAGATAACTTTTAAAGTGAAATATTGAAGATCTATCTGTCTATTGTTAGAAAAAAACAGGCAATTGATTACAAAATTAATTAATTTATTTATTAATTAATTAAAGGATTTGCATCCTTCCCCTTTATTTTGAAGAAAATGAACCAATATGATAAGAATTAAAAAAGAAAATATTTAAATATAATTAAATAAATCAATAGATAATAATTGAGATTGATTGCTTTGATATTGATCTTATTTTTTATACAAAATGAAAGAAATAGAAAGGATTTCATTTAATTGGGCAAGTGATGAATGGGTTTATTGAAAGAAAAACCAAAAGATTTGAAGTTTGCTTCTTTCTTTCTTTGTTTATTTATTTCTTTTTTGTTTATTTGCTTGGTTGATTTATTGATTGATTGAATGATTGCATAGTCAAATAAACAAATAAAGATCGAGTAAAAAAACCTTAAGGTGAATAACTACAACAAAAAATAAATTAAAAACTAACAAAAAAAAAACGAACTTTTTATATTAAATTTTTGAAAAAAGTAAGTATGGAGCAAACTCTTACAGCGAAAGCACTGGCTCACTTACCAGCTTATTTACCCTTGTAATCCTTCTTCCTGGACTAGTACTACTCTAGCTCTTCTTCTGGATCTAAAGTGAGTACCATTTCTGGCACTAACCTAAATAGCATCAATTAAAATTCATCGCTTTCTTATCCATCTCATTGCTAGACTTCATCATAATAATAGCTGTAAAATATAGGTTCTGGTACTTCTTCTGGTTTGTCTTCTAGTTACCCAGCAATCGGGAATAATTCTTCAGCAGCTTCTTCTTCAAAAATATCATCAAGCTCACACAATTAGCAGATGTCCTTATTGCAACAGCCTATGTCATCAGCAAGCAGTAGCCACTAACTTTAGCAATTAGCTTCTTAATTACAAGCATCTTCTTCATGCTCAAGCCAATCTCAACAAAATCAATTGCTTATGATGGAAATGCTTAGCAATTCTGAGACTAGCGAAGAAGGTAATCAGTAAAGCACCTTACAACAATTTGCTCACTAGCAATTAAATTAATTAAAGAAGATGGAGTAGAAGTATAAAACAGAACTTTGTAAAAATTGGGTTTCCAAGGGAATTTGTCAATATGGATAAAAATGTCGTTTTGCCCATGGTAAAGAAGAACTAATTGAAAGATTAGCTATGAATAAAAATTATAAAACCAAGCTATGCTCAGCATATCACAAGGAATAGGTGTGCTAATACGCTGCTCGTTGCCATTTTAAGCACGATGAGCGCCCTGTTTCTGAAATTCGCTACTAGCACTTCTACTAGAAGCACATTTGCTCTTTCGATGATGAAAGCATAAGATAGTTTAAGTTTGGATAAGCTCCTAAACGTCTCCCTGTTTTCAAATAAATGCAAGGTATTGAATTGACTGAAGAAGATCAGTAAATTAGCATTATGGATGTAGAAACCGCAGAATCAAACTTTTCTCTGAGCTCCTCTTAACAAGCAAACGCAACATTAAATTAAATGATGATGTTGATGCTCAATCCTGACTCCAGCAACATTCTTGTTAACTAACAAAGCTTGTAATCATCAGCATCTAGCTAAAATTCTCCATTCTATTTGATGAATTACCCTTCTAACGATTCAATAACCTTCTAAAATAGTATCAACTCATAAAGCAATTTCAACACTTTGAGTGGCTAGCAGAATGGAAACTTTTACATACCATCTGGGGCTTCTTTCTTCAACAACAAAAACAACTCTGCAAAGCAAGCTAACCAAGATAAAGATTTGAGCATGATTAGCAACGCAAATACTGCAGATACATCAGAATCTATTTCTGTCTTTTCTTTAGCAGATAAATACAATAGTATTCCATCAACAGAAAAGCTAGTCTCAGCAAACTTATTTGCTTGATTTAACTTGAATATAAATCATAAACCAATCCAAAACCATAATTTTCCTTTATTTCATACTGAATTAATATAAAATTGCAGGCTTCTCATTTGAAACTATCCACCCTTTTTAACGAATACTTACTTACTTCCTTATATAATCTAATTTTTTTCCACTCTAATTTTACAAAAGAGGTGGAAGGAAACAAATAAAAAAAGATATTTAATTTGATTTCAAAGACCCCAAAAAACAAAATTTAAATTCTGAAAATCTCAGCCAATAACAAAACAAATAAACAAACAATTTTAATAATTATTAGGCGCGCTTAAAACGAATTAATTGGATAGAAACAAATAAAAAGAAGAAAAAAAGAGAGCAAATTAACAAGACAATTTTTGAATTTTTATTAAATTTAATCAATAAAAAATAATAAGTTGAATAAATTATAAATAATTAATTATAGATAAATTAATAATAATAATAA
>JH720247.1:4840-16901 GCA_000231845.2 Tetrahymena malaccensis 436
AAAAACAGCTTATTTCTTTTAGATTGTATTAATATAAAAATGAATTAAAACTAAAACAACCTTTTTACTTGATTTACATAATTTTTGGTTAAGATTATGATTTTGATTTTATATTTTTGGATAAAGATCATAAAAATAAACAAAAATTATTTTACTTAACAAAGTTTTAATTAAAATATTTTTTTATTACTTTTATTTTATTCATTAAAACTGATCTTTAATATCAATTTATAGGGAAAATAAAATTAATGGATCACAGAAATTAAAGATATTAAGCAAGTACCTTAAAGCTAAAAGATTAGTTGTCAAAAAAATAATTTTATGATAAAGCTAAAGTGATAAATAATAGATAAATAGAATGGATAAATTAAAAAAATTTTTTAAATATAATATAAATTGAATAATTTATCTTTATTTTTAAATATGTAAAACCAAAAATTAAACTAAGAATATAAATTTATGATTGTTTTTATTAATGTGAAAGGTAGATTCATAAAAAGGCTATTATAAATTTATTTTTTAAAAATTAAAGTTTTTTAAATTTAAAAATTGTTCAAAACTAGAATAAAACCTCAAATTTTTTTATTTATAAATCAATCAACAGTAAATATTTAATTTTACTTAAATGCAGAAAAAACTTTAATTTTCTAGTCTTTATAATGTACTTAATTTGATTGAGTTAAATATTGCAAAATGAAATGAATATCCACATATTTTATCTGAAATTTATTTTTTCTTTGTATTCAAATTAATTCTTATTAAAAATAACTGATTATTTAACTATTTTTATGATAAATTAAATTTAGATAAAATTGTTACTAATTAAATATTAAAAAAATAAATGATATAGCAGAATAAATATTTTAACAATTTAGAAGATGTAATTATTTATTTTTTAATTAGCTACTTCTTAACTTTATTTTTAACATAAAAAAAGTTTTTAAACTCTGACATTTAATCTCATGCAAATCTCCATATTGATTTCAAGTAATATAAATTTATTATCATTTATCATATTTATTTTATTGTTACTATCAGGTTTAATTTTTTAAAGAAATATTGATCTTTATTTTCTTATTTATTCTTATTAATATTTATACTAATTCATATTTTTTTTCATCATATGCTTAAATAATTTAGTTGATTATTATCTTATAGTTTCTTCATTTTTCCTTTTAACTAACATATAAACCAACTAATTTCTTTTTACTTTTTTGTTTTTTGATTCCTTTATGTTATTTTGAATTTAAGTCATTATTCATTTTCAGTTTATGCTTTAATAATTTATTATTTGTTTATTATTTCATATGTTTTCTTCATTTTTCCTTTTAACTAACTAATAAATAAACAAATTATACTTTATTAAATATTTAAAAAGTAACAATAAACTTCGTGACGAAGGTGCCTCAGCCTTATGTGTTGTATTAGCAAAATGCACTAACCTCTCAAATTTGATACTTAATTTGTCGTAAACAGCATATTTCTTTTGTGTTGTGATATTTTTTAGTACTTAGATTGATTTAAAAAAATATTCTTTTACTAATTTGCTTTTTGTTACCAAAAGATTATTTTAAATTTAAGTCATATTTTATTTTCTGTATTGGCTTAAATAATTAATTAGTTGAAAATTATTTCATATTTTTTCTTCCTTTTTCCTTTTAAGTAACGAATAAACAAACCAATTATATTTTCTTCAACATTTAAAAAGGTACAATTAAATTGGTGCAAATGGTGCCTAAAGTTTAGGTTCTGCATTAGCAAACTGCACAAATCTCTCAAATTTGACAATTCATTTGTGGTAAAAACAGCTTATTTCTTTTGAATTGTGATATTCTTTAATATGTAAATTGAATAAACAAATACTCATTTTACCTATTTGCTTTTTAATTCCAATTTGTTTTTTTTAAATTTAAGTCATATTTTATTTTCTGCATTTGATTAAATAATTAATCAGTTGATTATTTTTTCATATGTTTTCTTCATTTTTGCTATTTACTAACTAATAAACAAACTAATAATATTTTCATCAACATTTAAAAAGGTCCAATTAAATTGGTGTAAATGGAGCCTCAGGCTTAGGTTCTGCATTAGTAAACTAAACTAATCTCTCAGATTTGACACTTACCTTGTCGTAAAAACAGCTTATTTCTTATGTTTTGTGATATTTTTTAATACCTAAATGGATTTAAATAATATTCATTTTACTTATTTGCTTTTTGATTCCTAAATGTTTTAAATTTAAGTCATATTTTATTTTCAGAATTTGCTTAAATAATTAATAGTGATTATTATTTCATATTTTTTCTCCATTTTTTCTTTTAACTAACTACCAAAAAAACTAATAATATCTTCTTCAAAATTTAAAAAGAGACAATAAAATTGGTGATTAAGGTGTCTCAAAATTAGGATCTGCATTAACAAAATGTACTAACCTCTCAAATTTGACACTTAATTTGTCGTAAAAACAGCTTATTTCTATATTATGATATTTTCTAATACTTTATTGGATTTAAAAAATAATATTTTTACTTATTTGCTTTTTGTTTCCTATATATTATTTTAAATTTAAGTCATTTTTCATTTTCTGAATTTGCTTAAATAATTAATTAGTTGATTATTGTTTAGTATGTTTTCTTCATTTTTCCTTTTAACTAATTAATAAACAAACTAAAAATATTTTTTTCAACATTTAAAAAGGCACAATAAAATTGGTGACCAAGGTGCCTCAAGCTTAGGTTCTGCATTAGCAAACTGCATAAATATCTCAAATTTGGTACTTCATATGTAGTAAAAACAGCTTATTTCTTTTGTGATATTTTTTAATATTTAAATATATTTTAAAAATATTCTTTCTAATGATTTGCTTTTTGATTCCAATTTTTTATTTTAAATTTAAGTTATTTTTTATTTTCAGAATTTGTTTAAATAATTAATTAATTAGTTGATTATTTTTCAGATGTTTTCTTCTTTTTTCCTATTAACTAACTAATAAACAAACTAATTATAATTTCTTCAACATTTAAAAAGATCCAATTAAATAGGTGCTAATGGTGCCTCAAGCTTAGGTTCTGCATTAGCTCACTGCTTTAATCTCTCAAATTTGGCACTTCATTTGTCGTAAAAACAGCTTATTTCTTTTTTTATTGTGATATTTTTTAATACCTAAATGGATTTAAATATTACTCTTTTTACTTATTATCTTTTTGATTCCTATATGCTATTTTAAATTAAAGTCATTTTTCATTTTCAGCATTGGATAAAATTATTTATTAGTTGATTATTATTTCATATTTTTTCTCCATTTTTCCTTTTACCTAACTAATAAATAAACTAATAATATTTTCTTCAAAATTTAAAAAGGGACAATAAAATTGGTGACCAAGGTGTCTCAAGCTTAGGTTCTGAATTAGCAAACTACACTAATCTCTCAAATTTGGCAATTTATTTGTCGTAAAAAAAGCTTATTTCTTTTAGATTGTGATATTCTTTAATACTTAAATGGATTTAAAATATATTCTTTTTACTTATTTGCTTTTTGATCCTTTATTTTATTTTCAATTTAAGTAATTTTTATTTTCTGCTTTTGCTCATATGTCTTATTAGTTCGTTATTATTTCATATGTTTTCATCTTTTTTACTTTTAACTAGCAAATAAACAACTAATTATATTTTCTTAAACATTTAAAAAGGAACAATAAAATTAGTGACCAAGGTGCCTCAAGCTTAGGTTCTGAACTAGCAAACTGCACTAATCTCTCAAATTTGACACTTAATTTTTGGTAAAAACAGATTATTTCTTATGTATCGAGATTTTTTTAATTCTTAAATGGATTTATTTTTACTTATTTATTTTTTGATACCTTATGTTATTTTAAATTTAAATCATTTTTCATTTTCAGTTTGCTTAAATAATTTATAAATTGATTATCATTTCATTTGTTTTCTCTATTTTTCCTTTTTAAACTAACTAATAAACAAACTAATAATATTTTCTTCGAAAAAAGGGACAATAAAATAAGTGACGAAGGTGCCTCAAGCTTAGGTTCTGCATTAGCAAACTGCACTAACCTCTTAAATTTGACACTTAATTTGTCGTAAAATCAGCATATTTCCTTTTTATTGTGATATTTTTAATACTTAAATGGATTTAAAATATATTCTTTTTACTTATTTGCTTTTTGATTCCTATATTTTATTTTCAATTTAAGTCATTTTTTATTTTCAGTTTGCTTAAACATTTTATTAGTTAATTATTATTTCAAATATTATTCTTCTTTTTCCTTTTAACTAACTAATATACAAACTAATTATATTTTCTTCAATGTTTAAAAAGGTCCAATTAAATTAGTGCAAATGGTGCCTCATGCTTAGGTTCTGCATTAGCAAACTGCATTAATCTCTCAAATTTGACTCTTAATTTGTGGTAAAAACAGCTTATTACTTTTGGATTGTGATATTTTTTAATATCTAAATATGATTTAAAAAATATTCTTTTTACTTATTAGCTTTATATTTTATATATTTACTTTTTGATTCTGATTATTTTTTATTTTTGATATAAAAAATTAATTAAAATAAAGAATACTTTACTTATTTATAAAAATTTAATAAAAAATATTTGTTTTTTTTACTTATTAAATCTTATTTAAATATTTTTTTTTAATTATCTCTCATATGAATTGATAGGTCTATTGAAATAACTGTATCACAATAATAAAAAACATTGAATTAATGCCTTAAAACTAAAAGATTAGTTGCTAAAAAAATTATTTTCTGTTTAAAAATAAGCGACAAAAATAGAGATAATTGAAAAATAAAATTTTCGAAATTTAGAAAAATATATTTATTTATTTATATTTTTTATATTTTTAAACTAGCGATAAAACATAGATTATAACTTTATTAATTTTTTAGAAATAAATTGAATAAAATGGTAGTTAAAATAAGCCACAAAAATAAATTTAACTTGAAAAATAAAATTTTCGAAATTTAGAAAAATATATTTATTTATTTATATTTTTAAACTAGTGATAAAACATAGATTATAACTTTATTAATTTTTTAGACTAAAATAAATTGAATAAAATGGTAGATTTATTATAAATAAATTATTTGAAATGTATTAAATATTATTGTTGAATTTTAAATAAATATTATTTAAATAAGTTAAAGATTAAAACTCTAATAATCAAATATATTTAAAAATACGCTAAAAAAATATTTTTTAATAAAATTTATTCTATTTAAAAATAAAATTATAGAGAATAATTATGGTATTAAGGTATTTATCAAATATATAATTAATTCAAGCAAATAGTATCCTCTGATTCCGTTATATAAGAAATGAAAATAAAAATTAAAATAGTTAATTACATAAATTATTGTTTGTTAAATAAATAAAAAAAAAAATTAGTTTTTTCCTCTTGATTTTCATTAAAAAATTTCCTTAGCGTTTTTTAAATATTTAAATTTTTGATAATAACTACTATTTTTTTCCCTTCTCTTCAAACATTTAAATATAATCTATTATTCATCTAATCTTAAGATAGTACGTTTGGATGGGATAATATATTAAAAGGCTACTAAATATAAAATAAATTTTCTGAAAACTACGATTTAGCATATGTAAAAAATAATATTAAGAAGGATATTACTAAACTAGTTCACTTTTATCTAACTGAGCTATAAATATAAAATAAAATGTATTTATCAAATGTATAATTACTCCAAATAAATAATATCCGCTGATTTTGTTTTGGAAAATATGATGCTAAAAAGTAAACCAATTCATTATTTAAATTGAGGCTTAAAATTAACATTAAATAACATTAAAAAATTTGTTTTTTCCTCTTCCCTTTCTTTTTCTACAAATAAGTTTTTGATCTTGATTAAAAATTTTTCCTTTCGTTTTTTAAATATTTAAATTTTGATAATAACTATTTTTTTTTTCTACTCTCTCAAACGTTTAAATATAATCTGTCATTAATTAAATGTTTAAATAGTTTGGATGGATGGATGAATATATTAAAATGCTTCTAAATATAAAATAAATTTTCTTAAAATTAGGATTTAGCATATGAAAATTAAATTATTAATTATCTTTTTAAAATCAAAAAGAAACATTTATTTCTATTATAAAAATATATTTACATACAAAACACTGTTAATTAAGCTGAATATTTTCAATTTCTATTAAAAAGCGAAATATAGCAATTAACTTAATTTATTTTTATTTAAATATACAAAACTTTGTTAGATTTACATAATTAATTAATAAATCTAAAAATTTCAAAAAAGAGAAGAAAAAAAGTAAAAGTAAAAAAAAATTAAAAGAAAAAGTTTAAAGTAAATTTTTAGATTATTGGTAAGCAATCAATAAAATGGATAAAACAATAAATTCAAATGAATTAAATGAAAATTAGTAAAAAGACTAATTGCATTTATCTTTTGAAAATATAGAAAATTAGATAGATGAACAGGAAGAAGAAAAAAGATACTATTATCAGTTTAATTACTTTGATTATATCTACTTCTTAATTAAGTCAATTATTGAAATATTAATTCTTTTTGGGGTACTGTGGCCTATTTATTTAATTGTAATGCCATTTTTACTAATGTGCTAGAAAGATGGATGCTACTTTATATTACTATGGCTTTGGCTGGCGGTTAGTTTTGATTCAATTGTTTACACAGTGATCAATTTCTTTTTAACAAATGACAGTATGCTCTTCACTGTTGAGTTAATCTTGAAGGATACCATCTTTTTCATAATCACTGCTTTAATAGTTACCACCTTTTTGAAGGTTAATATTTTAAAAGAATCCCCTCCGTTTTTCTATTTCTGTTGTGATGAAAAGTTAATAAATACTTATCTTTACAATTTCGATATATCAGAGGTCGATGGTTATTATCTTGATTATTAAATTCGAGTTATCAAGGCGGATGACTTACCAGCTCCATCAAGATAATTTACATTATTTGACAGTACAGAGTAAAAAGAAATTAATTAGCTTTTATAAGGTTTTGATTAATTCTTGTCAATTAATTTTTAGATGTTTGGCCTACTAAGCTTAGTGATTATTTTGAAGCTCTTTATGGTATTTTACTATTTATACATTCATTCTTAAATGGAAGTAAGCACAAAAAATATTGTCGATCTAACTGTCTCCATATTTACTTATCTTTACATCACATTTATTCTATGTAGAACTTTAGGAAATTTCGATTTAATTAGAAAAATAAACTTATTCAAGTAATTAAATGAATACATTAATTTTAACGAAGAAGATTTATTCAAAGATAATAAATTTAAAAAGAAATTAGATATCTTATCAGCAACTAGTTTGGAATCCTGGGATAGCTCAAGAAAGCTCTTGCTGTCACATGAGTATGAAGATCTAATTATCTTAGAATTAGCATACTTAGGTTTAATTTTTTACTACTTATTTGTTATAATAATCTGTTTATCTTCATTCTATGAACTTAATTGGATTATCCCTAAAGAATCTCCTCTATTGAGTGACGCAGTAGTCATTATGAGTCTTTTCAATTTTATCTTTCTTTCTTTGTTCTTCATGTATAGATTTTAAAAGGGTACTGAGTTTAATGAATGCTTTGACGATTTGCAGCTCACTGTCTAAGAACTGTTAGATGTACTATAAGATTTAGGTACCTAATATAATGAATATTTTCTGTAAGACAGAAAATAAGAAAACAAAGTCTAGAAGAATACTATTTATGGGTTGTTGATCATTAAAATAAAGCAAATTAGTTATGAATGCATTAACAATAACAAATAATATTTAGGAGAATATTACACTTTGAAATAGAAGGAAACTCTCAGAAAAGAAATTATCACTAACACCAAAAGATGCCTCAAAAAGATATTATAATCAATCAAAACAGATTAACAAAAGTACTCATACAAATTTCTCAATTTATTTGAAATTAAATTCAATGAGTTTTTAACTACTGTTTTACTTGTAGCAGTAACATCTTTACCTCAAATAATACCTAAATTTATTGAATTTTATAAGAAGTGAAAATAAAATAAATAATCAATTAAATAAAAATAATTTAATAAATATTTTATTTATATTATTGATGTAGATAACTATTAATTATTTCTTTCTATGTTAAGAATTTATTTTGTTAGATTTTCTTTTTTCTCTTCATTATAATATTAAAAAATCATTTTTGTCAGTCACTAATTTATAGAGGAATGATTTTGTATCTTTCTTTTGTAATTATATAAATATATATTGAAGGTAGTATAAATAGAATATTATTAAAGCTAATATTTTTTATTTTTATAAAAATTTTATAAAAATTAGATTTATTTAATTGAATGATGAATAAAACTTTGTTGACTATATATTTCTATTTTAATAATTATTTATAAATTAGGAAAGAAAAGTTAAGTTAGACATGTTTTGTTAGATTGTTTATTTCTACCTCAATTTACTTCTCAAAATCTAAGCTAAATAAGTAAAAAAAATCAAAAAATTAATTAAAAGAAGCTTAGTTTAAGTATATCTTAAACAAAAAAGAAGAATAGTTATTTGTTTATATTTGTTGTAATAAGTATTAGTATTTTTTTTATTTATTACTATTATTAACAGGTGATTGATATAATCGATAACATTTTTTGAAGTTAAAAAATATATATAATTCTTTAAAATTAAACTTTTTTTAAATGAAATATCTAAGTAAAGTAGCAACCATTATAAAGTTTTATTTATTTTTGCAATTTTTCAGATATTCTTTCATTTATATCTTATCAATTATCATTTATCTATGAAAATAGCTATTATTAAATCAATCAATCAAAAACCTTAATTTTTTATTAACAAAAGTAAAAAAATCTTTAGATGAGTTAATAATTGAAGATATTTTGTGGAATTTAAAACTCTAATTATTGGCGAGAATTTAATCAAAGATATTCATAAAATCTTTCTTTTTGTTAAGTTTATTTATTATTTGCTATGTTTGATGAATAGAAGAATGAATTAAAAAAAATGATATTTATACTTAGGATGGAGGAAAATGGAAAATTATACTCATCTAGTAAATACTTTTAATTTCAAGTAAATATTTAAAAGAATATTTAAATAATTTTTGAAGGAAGTCATAATTTGTTCTACTTAGAATTTCGAAGATTGATAAAGACTTATGGATAGATAGATAGATAGATACAATTATCTATTAATAATTGATTTCTAATCATACATTATTTTCTTCTTACTTTCAATTAATTATTGGAAAAAAAAAACAAATCAATTTTAAAAGAAGAAGAAAAGATTATTAAATTTTGTGAATTACTCAATAATTAAGGATCAGAAACTCTCTAAATTTAAAAAAGAAAGAAGAAAGCTTTAGAGCCAAAATAAAATTGCTAAATAACTAAGTCTTAATACATTTGCTACTGAATACTTAGGGTATCAAATGGAATAAGAAAATAATTAAATAGATTTATTTAGCTATTAGAAATAAGATTAATTATACTTATCTTTTGAAATCATTGAAAATGAAATTATGAGCGAATAAGCATCAATGAATGTCCGCAATCGTAGGTGTTAATTAATAACTTAAATAATAGGTTTTTTGTTCACAACTTTAAGAGTTTTAATACTATTTGGTATAGTATGGATCATTAAGCTTCCTCTTTTTATATATGAAGGTCTAGATGCGTTATTTAAAAAACATTGGTCTTAAGCACTGCTTATATTTTGGTACACTATTAGCATAGAATCTATAAATTATACAGTGTACAATTTCATCTTTTTTAGAGAAAAGATCTTATTTGCGGTGGAATAAATTTTGAAAGATACATTATTTTTCATGATTACTTGCTTGTTAGTTGTTATCTATTTAAAAATAAAAACAGATGACACAATAAGCTATTCTTTGTGTGTACTTAGTGATCCAAAATTAGAAGGTACACTCTTTTTCTTATACTTATTGGAGGACTACGAATTTGGAAATTATCTAATAGATTATAAATTTAAGAAATTAGAATCGTAATGCTTGCCAAATCCTAATAAATATTTTAATTTTTTTGAAGACTAAGAAGTAAAATAGATTGATTCATTTATGGAAGGGTTTGATGAAATTTTACCGCTAAATATTTTACAAATTTTCATCTTAATTTCAGTGGTTATTTTGAAGCTTTTTATGGTATTTTATTACTTATACATTCATTCTTAAATGAATATAAGTACAAATGATGTAATAGATCTAACTATATCTATTTTCGTTTATCTTTACATTACTATTGTTTTATGCACAATTTTAGGCAATTCTGATCTCATCAGAAAAATCAATTAATTAAATAAACTACAAAATTATATTGATTTTAGTGGACAAGATATTTTTAAAAATAATAAATTAACAAAAAAAAGATTAGATATCTTATCACCTAATAGTTTGTAATGTTGGGATAGCTTTAGAAAATTGTTAATGATGCATGAGCAGGATAATCTAGTTACATTAAAATTAGCATATTTAGGTTTATTTTTCTATTTTGTTTTTGTTGTTTTGATTTTTTTATCTGCCTTTTACGAGCTCTATTGGATTATTCCTAAAGATTCTGCCCTCCTAAGTGATGTTATTGTTATTATGAGTCTCTTCAATTTTATTTTTCTTTCTTTGTTCTTCATCTTTAGATTCTAAAAGGGAACATAGTTTAATCAATCATTTGAGGATCTGCTGCTTACAGTTTAAGAACTTATTTATGTTTTCTCTGATTTAAATATCTAGTATAATGATTACTTCATGTAAAAAAATGAATCTTCATTTAAAGTCTAAAAAGATTCTATTTATGGATTGATGATAATTAAAATAAAACAAATGAGTTAGGATTTTATTGGTAAGAAACAAGAATATTAAGGAAAGTAATATACTTTAGAAGAAAAGCAAGTTCTCAGAAAAGAAATAATCATTAACACAAAGAGGTGTCTTAAAAAGGTATTGCATTCAATATAGGCTGATTAATAACAATACTCCTACAAGTTTCTTAATATAATTGAAATTAAATTCAACGAATTTATAACCACTATATTGTTAATAACAACATCATCATTACCTCAAATAATACCAAAATTAATTGGTTTCTATTAAAAGTGAATTAATAAATACATTTTTATTAGTAAATTTAATAAATATTTTTTAGTAATAAAATAATTGTATAATTTTTAAATATTTTAATTATATTTGACAATTAAGACCAAATAATTTGATAAATGTTTTTTAAATTTTTGAATTTCAAAGCTTTGTAAATAAATTTACATAGATTATTTACTATTTTATTGAAATTAAAACCACATTATAAGAACAAATAGAGTTGTGTCTTATCTTTAAACTGATTAATCAAGTAATTTTTTAAATACGTGATATTTAAAAAAATAATCCATCCTTTATTTAATAATATTTAAAGTCTTAAAATACATTTAGTTTTACTTTAATTTTTTATTCATAAAATATATCATAACTATTATCACTCGAAATATTTTAAATCCAATAAACATAAAGTTAAAATAGAAATAAAAGTTAATTAGTAATTTATTTATTAAAGTGAAGAAAACCCTCTAGTGTTATAATGTGGAACTTAGAACTTAGCAAAAGAATGAATTTGTTTAGTTCAAAGGTAAATTACATAATTAAAATTTCCCTTTTAAACTGTCTTTTATTAAGTAAAATATAATTTAATATAATGAATCAAGAATTTTCTGTAAATAAAAAAATGAATTAACTAAAAAAACTAAAATTTTCAAATCTTTAATATAAAAAATTTCAAAATTTGTAGAGTATCGTTGGTGCTGACTTAATACCTGAAGAATCTATTATATCCTATCCAAATTTATTTTTATTAAAAAATAAATAATTAATTAAAAATTTTTAAAATTAATTAATTTTCAATAAAATTTTTTCTACCTAAACAAAAACAAAATAAATGATATAATAGAATAAACATTTTTATAAGCTAGAAAATGTAAGTATTTATTTTGTAATTAATTACACTTTAATTTTATTTTTACCATTAAAAAAGTTTTTAAGTTCTTCT
>JH720249.1:6442-16589 GCA_000231845.2 Tetrahymena malaccensis 436
TGAAAAAAATTAATTTTATCAAAAGTATTAAAGAAATAAATTATTTAAAATTAATAAATATTAAATAAAAATAAAAAAATTCAATTATAATATAAACATAAATAATATCTAAAATACCAAAGAAATAAATTATTAAAAAATTAATCTATTTTATTTAAAATAATAAATAAATAAAAAAAAAATTCAATTTGTTAAAATCATAAACAATATTTAAAATACTGAAGAAATAAATTATTTAAAAATTTATTTATTTTATTTAGAATAATAAATAAAGATAAAACAATTAATTATGTGAAAAACAAAAACAAAATCAATAGTATTAAAGAAATAAATTATTAAAAATTAATATAAATAAAAAAATTGAATTATTAAATAAACAGAAATAATATCTAAAATATCAAAGAAATAAATTATTTAAATTTAATCTATTTTATTTAAAATAATAAATAAAAACAAAAAAAATTAAATTTGTTAAAAACATAAATAATATCTAAAATAATAAAGAAATAAATTATTTAAAAATTAAACTATTTCATTAAAAAATTAAAATAATTAATTATTATATAAAAAAATATTAAAATTAACTAATATAAAAAAATTAAATAATAAATTAATCACAAAAAAAGAATTTTCTCTTAAAATTCCACTTAATAAATTGAAAAAACATTTATCTTGGATTAAAAACCTCCTTAATCTTTATATTATATTTTTTATTAATACAAATTAATAAATTTTGCCTATAATTTATTCTTCAATATTTATAAAGTTATTATTTAATTGGTATTTGCATTTGGTGCCTCACATATAGCTTCTTCATTACCAAATAGAACTAATTTCTCAAATTTGGCACTTTATTTAAGGTTAGAATAGATTATTTCGTTTGAATGATATTTGTAACTTAAAAATAGATTTAAAACAAAAAGAATATTTTTAATTGATTTATTTACTTTTTATTCTTATGCTTATTTTTAATTTAAATCAGTTTTAATTTTTAACTGTTGCTTTACATAATAATTAATAGTTAATAATTATTTTATTTTTGTCTCATTTTACCTTCTAACTAACATATAAACGTATTATTTTTTCTTCAATTTTTAAAAAGTAACAATTAAATTGGTGCATCTGGTACCTATAACTTAATAACTTCATAATAAAACTGTACTAATCTCTCAAATTTATAGTAAAGATAGCTCATTTATATTTGATTGTGGTATTTTTTAAAATAAGAAATTGATTTAAATCAAAAAAACTCTTTTTATTTATTAGAATTTTATTTTATTTCTTTGCTTTTTAATTCTTATTATGGTTATTTTAATTTAATACATTTTTATTTTTCAACTTTTACTTTCATTATTTATGTTTTAATTTCGAATTTTTTCTTAATTTTTCCTTCTTTCTAATAGATATATTAACTATAATTTCTTCAATTTTTAAAAAGTAAAAGCTAAATTTGTGCAAAAAGTGCCTTAAGCTTATGTCCTACATTAATAAACTGTGCTATTCTCTCACATTTTAAGCTTGATTTAAGGTAAAAGTAGCTTATTTCTTTTTGGTTGTGATATTTTTATACTTTTGATTTGATTTATTTGCTTTGAGATCCTAATTATGGTTTTTTTTATTTAAGTCATTTTTAACTTTTAACTTTTGCTTTAATTATTTATTATCTAATATTTTTTCTTAATTTTTTCTTCTAACCAACAAACTTAATATATTTTCTTAAAATTTAAAATGTGGCTATTAAATTGGTGATGAAAAGTGCCTCAATTTAGGTTTTGAATTAGCAAATTGTAGTAATCTCTCAAATTTGATGCTTGATTTAAGGTAAAAATAGCTTAATCATTTTGGATTGTGATATTTTTTAATTTCAAGCATTTGATTTAAAAAAAATATGCTCCTTTTATTTATTAGATTAAATTTGAAACTATTTATTTATTTTTATATTTTATTGATTAAAGATAATTTAAATATGCACTCTAATTTTTTTAATTATCTCTAATGTGTATTGGAAGATCGAATATAATTAATGAATCTTATAAATTAAAAAATTGAGGAAGATTCTTAAAGCTAAAGTATCAGTTGTCAAAAAAATATATTTATGATAAAAAAATGACAAATATAGATGGAATGTATAATTTTAAAAGCAATATTTCTAATTGTTAAAAAAATAGTATTTATTTATCTATAATATTTTATAAAACACAGAATTTAACTTTATGATTATTTATTTCAAAACAGCACAAATAAAATCATAGATTTATTGAAAATAAATGATATTGAGTCTATTAAATATATTTTTATTTAATATATTATTTTTCTTTATTCTAATACAAAAAAACATGAAAAAAGTTAAAAAAAAAAAAATGCAATAATTAGATTTAATTGATCAAAGATTCTAAATTAGTTTTGAGATATTATTAAGAATTGTCAGATATTAAATATATATAGCTTTTTTTAATCATACATTTAAGTTTTTATTGAATTATAAAGGTCCTAAATAAAAAAAAATGTCAGTTATCTATTATTTTCAAATGAGCTTTTTATGGATGAAATAACTTTAATTAAATTATATAAGAAGGTATTCATATACATGCATAACAAAAATTATATATGGGATAAAGGATAAAAATTGAGTTCGTTATTATTCATTATTAAATAGAACATATAAAAAAGACATGCAACTTTAGAAAAATCAAAAAACAAAGTCTTAAAAACTTTCTACTTAATTTACCTTAAAAAATAAATTAAACATAGAAAATATAAAATAATGTATTAATATATGTAATTCATACTTCGAAATCACCCTTTTGCAATATTTAGAATTTACAATAAATAAAATTTAGGTTTCGGTCCGTTGTCAATTAGCAAAAGGATAAAAAATAAATAATTTAGTGTTTTTTATTAAATTGAGAATATTATATTTTAAATAAAATTAAATAAATTAGCAAAGAATAGAATTTATTAGGAAACTATCAAAAAATTAATATTTCATTTTTTAGATATTTAAGTTAGACAAGTTTTATTTCTTACATAAAAATTATTTCCAAAGCTAAAAGATAGTAGAAATAATTATGAAAATAGACTGACTAGCTTTACCATAAATCTCAAATATACAAATCTCAATTTTATAATTCAATTAAAAATCTTATAAATAAAAAGATTTTGCTAAATTAGAAGTAAAATTAATAATATTTGCTTTGAGGCTTTTAAAAAAGATGACATAAAAAGAAGCTTTTGAACAAAAAGATTCATAAGACTAAAAATCTCAGGTAAACATTATGGTTTGATTGGCTGAAGAATCAATATGGTTATGTAAAAAAAGTAAGAATTTATATGGATAAAACTAGAAAAGCTTAAGGAATTAAATAAAATATTAAAAAAAGAAGATAAAAAGATGGAATAACAGTTTATAGAATAGACAGGTTCATGTTTTTGGTGTTCTCTATTTCATCTGATGGTACTAAATACTTAATTATGGTGATATTAAAGATATTACAAACAAATAAGAATTCATAAAAAAAAAGCGTAGCTGCTTAAAAAAGTACTTAATATTAAAAAAATTAATACTTGGTTTAAGATAAATTCCTTTTAACTAAGTAAAAAAGTGTATCTTAGACTATCAATCAATAGATTTCTATAGAAAGTACTCTTAATTCTAAATACAGCACTATTTCATATAAAATATTTTCTAATTATTAATAATCTAAAATAGTTTAAATTTATTAATTTTTTCTTATAAAATTTTTAGGATTAATTATTTATTAAAATTATAAAGAATAATTAAATAATAAAGAAAGAAAGAATAGTCATAATTATTTATAAAAAGCCCAAAGAACTTTTAATCAAAGGAATATCAGAAGAAGAAGAAAAATATTGGTAATTGATAGATAGTTCAATATTCTCCCAATTTAATTTAATTTATGCGAGAGTTAAAAAAGGTTTAGCTCCAAACAAATATTATTTAATAGCTAAGAGTATATATTTAAGACAAAGGCCTAAAATAATAAAATATGAATCATAGACAGTTGAGATAAGTATAAATACGTAAATAGGTATCTATCCCTCTTAATTAATAAAATTTAATTTATCTTTAAAAAAGGTTTAACTAATAACTTAGTATTTATTTAAATTTAAAGGTTTCTTAATCTTCTTCAATTGCAACTTGAAAAAATATCGAAGATAGTATTCAAATAATAAAAAAAGACTGGTTGGTTTATAAGAAAAGTGATTAATAATGATTTTATAAATAAGTAATAATATATAGCAGTTCTACAATTTAAATTATAGTTGTAGTTGACTGCCCATAATTTTATTTTATATTTTTAATATGAAAAATATAAAATTAAAAAAAATTATGAATAATCTGCTACAACTATAATTTAAATTGTGGAACTGCTATATTTTTTTATAAAAAAATTCAAAAAAAAACAAAAAAATAAATTTTTTCAATACATAGTCTCTCATCTTAATATATTTCATTTTAAATATGCAAAGCGCTATACTTCGTGGCAAATATTTATTGTAAATTCTGTAAAAGCCACCTTTCAAAAATCCTAATTTATCTTAGATATTATCATATGACATATCTGACATATCAAAATTTTGATGGAAACTAGTTTTGCTCATTTAATATCCTATGATAAATATCTAGTTAATGGCTGCTTATTAATCTAGATATTTCAAAAATTAATTTTATCTTAACTGCTTGATTATTTTTTGTATTCTTCAATTATGATTAATTTGCAAAGTAAGAAGATACAGACAGAGGAGATTAAATAATATACTTTTTTATTTAAAACACATACGCACTATATTATATATCTTTCTATTTTCGGATTTAAATAACTTTTCAACCATGTTTCTAACTTTAAAAATTTCACTATAGATTTCTGATATCTAAAATTTAAAATTTTTAATAAGTATTTTATTGCTTAATCTTTTAAAAATTAATGTTAAGGAATTAACTAAAAGAAATACTTGGAGTTTTTAATAAATTTTATAAAAACGTTTGATATTTAATTTATATAAATTATCAAATCAATGTTTAAATACTTTAAAAGATATACAATTCACTCATAAAAATACTATTAAGAATCTTATTTAATAAATAAAATATAATATATTTATAAGCATTTCATAGAAAACTATGATTAAGTTTAACTAATCTTTTTATCTTTTTTGCCAATAGCTATAACTCTCTCATTTTTACTTATGAAGTATTTTTCCTGTTTAAAAAAATTTGTATTATTATTTAAGTATTCATATTTTATTTAAAGTAAAATATAAGTAATTACTTTATGTCGAGTTCCAATATTCTAACGTTTCTACAGTTTATTATTTCACTAGATTTTAGAAATTTCTCATATTATCTTTTTATTACATTAAGATTTAAATATTTATTTATAATTTATTTTTACATAAAACTCAATGACAAAGTTTTTAGTTTAAGGAATTTACTGATAGGTCTTGCAACACTACAATAATATTATTCATCAATTATATTTTTTTAATCCTTTTAATATTTTATTAATAGAAAATAAGTGTTGTTGAATTATAAATTTTAATATGTTATTTAGAATTACAGAATGTAAAATTTTAGATACAGAAGTTCTTTTAACTCAGCTAAGTAAGATACAAAGCTTAATGCTCCAAGGTTATCTAAAACATTTTATCTTTTAAATTTTAAATTCATTAAGAGTTTTATGCTAATTTTATTTTCTTTTTAAATGGTAAAATAATGAAAATAATATTACAGTCAATAGTTAGTTTAGTTAGAATTTTAAAACTACTTATTGCTCTACCAATAGCAGATAACCCTTCATTCCCAATTTAATTATTGCTTTTAATTGAATTTCATATTAATAACAATTTTCAGCAATCAAATTTTATAAATATAATATAGCACTTTGCTATTTTAAAAAATGGCTATTGCAGATAAACAGCACATAGCCATTTATTATAATTTATTAATACTACAAAATTTTTTATCTTATTTTTCATGTATTTATAAATCAATTAAAATTAAAAAAATGAGGGCATAAAGGAAAATATTCGAATTTTAAAAGGGAGGGCAAAAACATAAAAAATAAAATATATTTTGTTGGGCAACTCCCCCATAACAGCAGATAGATGAAGATAAAGGGAGATACCTATAGATATAGCCTCCCTCCCCTTAAATTTAAAAATCGATAACAAAATAAATTATGTTATGAACAATCTTGAAGCTAAACCAAATATTCAAAACTATTAAAATTAAATAAATATATAAATAAAATATATAACATTATAAAATTTAAAATTAAGTGTTTCTGAGTGCATATACATGTACGAGTTAATTCTATTCTATTCTATTACCAAATTAATTTTCACTTTTATTAATTATAAATAATTTTTTTAGAAATATTTTTATTTTTGTTTTAAAACAATTTAAATATTATTTTGTTTGTAAATTTAATAAAAAATAAAATCTACGCTAAAATTAAAGTTAAAGTTGTAAGGTTTAAACAACAACTAATTCCAACTCCTATAATTGATACCCTTATATCACTGATTTTATTTTTACTATACAAATTAGATTAATTTATTAAATAATATAGTTATTTGCTATTTAAATTACCAGAGTTGTACATTCAAGTCGGAGAGCATTTTAAATCTGCCAATTGTTGTACAAATTAAAAATGTTCCTTTATTTCTAATTGATTATCGACTATAGTAAGGAAAAAATATTTTTATTTGATATTTTATAATAAACTTTAAAAATGATTTTAATTAATTTATACCTTCATTTATATATAATTTTCTAATCCAATACTTTCAAATTTCATATAATATTTAAACCCTTTTCTCAAATTAAAAAATTTTAAAGTAATATTTAATTTATTTTTTTATACTTCTTAGTGGAAAAAAAAATCGAATTTGTGCTATTAACTTTAACCATATTTTATTTCCTCAGGGCTTTATTTTATCTAGAATTAAAAATGTTATTTTATATATAAATTTAAAAACTCTATTAATCAAAATTGAGTAATTAGGAAATAAAAAGTATTTTTCAAAAATTTTAATTTATTGATGGCATTAATTTTAGTTTAGTTTTGAAATTTTTATTTATTAACTGTTGAATAATACATTATACATCTAATATTTTTTTGTAAACTGGTATATTTTAATTTTTTTAAATAGATCTTTAATAACCCTAAATTAATTAAGGTTCAATCACCATATTTTATTCAGTCATTTCTTAGGAATTTTTCTCTATCGTGTCTCCCAGTTAAGCTTGTTCTACAACAATTTTTTCAAGATGAAAATCTTATTGATTATCTTAGATAGGAAGGTTTTAGCTTTCAGAATTAATTACAGCTTAAGGTTTGACAATTTTTTTCACTCCATTTTAAATTAACTGCTAAATGCTTGGTTTTTTCTCATCACTTATAGATTTGTATTATTATTTTTTACTGGAATTTTTAAGCTAAGTTATATAGGACAAGGCGTTTTGAGTCACTTAGCTTTAATTCCATTTTTAAGAAGATGCAATAAAGGCGTTTATAAAAATCTAAGTTGTTGTAAACGATATTAACATCTATCTCATTACCAATAGAACTTTTTTCAGATAAAGTATTTCTTTTCTTTTTAATTATAACTTTTTTCGGTTCCTCAACTAGCTTGAGAGATTTATTATATTGGTGATTATCCAGTGCCGTTTTAATAGCTGGAATTTAAATGTGTATATTCCATTTTCTACTTTTAAAAGAACTTCTAAACTAGCTACTCTATTTCTTTTTCTGTAAAAAATCCACTGAGCTTTCCTTCAAGAAAATCTTCTTTCAGCTTAAGTATTTACGAATTAGAAACTATTTCATCTAGAGCAAAAATAAGCTAGTACTCTCTATCTGTGAGCAGAAAGAGTCTCCTATCTTCTTTTCTTTTAAAATTTTTTCTAAATTTATCTTAAAAAATTTTTTTCTATCACCATCTATGCTGCCTTAAGTACGAGCTGTGAGTGCCCAGTCTTATATTTCAGTTTTTTGAATAGTACCATCTTTCATAGGTATGTTAATCTAATTAATTACATCATACGAGAACACTTTAGCTTCCTCATTTCCTGTTATGACAGCAATAAGCTTCTAAATGTAATTTTACATTTGCCTTTCTAAATTCTTAATTAAAGACAAAGACTCCTAGTGCGTCTAACCATCATTGTCAAACTTTATATTTAATTAAAATATGTTTATATAATGTATAATTAAAATTTAAATTTTTTCTCTTTATTGTGAAATGCTTTATTTGGCTTATATTCTATTTTCATTCTCTGAATGTGTATTTGAATAGTGCCATATTTTTTGCATTTTCTTTATATAATAGAAATAAGGTAACCCAGCGCAGAAGACATATCTCAAGACTATACTACTTCCAAACCCACTTAATTATAAAAATTTAAATATTACAAAAATTTTACTTCATTAAAATACTTTAATTATGACTATTATATTATTTTAAAAAGTAAAAAATTCAAAATGATTTAAAAATTTTTTACCTAATTTAAAATTATATTTTTAAAGCTTTTAAATTAGCGCAATTAACTAAAAATAAATTTTATTTTTTTATTTCTCCTTAAAAGTTTCTAGTTTAGCATAATTTATTTTTATAAATATATTAATTTGAATTTCTTTATTTTACTTAAAAATGATAGATAATTCTTAAAGAGAACTGAATTTAAGTTATTAAGATCTGAACTAATAATCATATCTTTCTTGACTTCAAAAAAAAAATCTAAAAATATATTTCCAAATTAAAAAAATTTATATATTTAAATGAAACAAAATTTTTATCAATAATTTTTAACTTAAATCTTTTTTCATTTAATCATTTTTATCATTTCTTTATACATATCTTAAAAATAATCAATAATACAAAATTACTTTTAGTTATTAAGCTCGTCAAACTTTAATTCAACTATTTTATAATGAGCACAATTTTAAGTGAATTAATTATTTTTTGCATTTTCTATTAATGAAAAGCAAAGACTAAAAATAAATTTTTAAAATAAAAGAGTTTAATGATATTTTTTTATAATTTAAACTGAGAAAAAAATTAATTAATTATTTTAATCAACTATAAATTATGGAAAATAATTTACTCTTAACAAAGTTTTAAGACTTTGATATTTTTACATTATAAAATGGCTTGAGCTAAACTGTTTAGTCCTTCTAGTTCAAACTTATTTCCACTTTAAAAATAAATAAAAATTATATTTAATTTCATAAAAATTCAGTAATATTTTTTTATTGATTTTAGTTTGATATAGTATTTGATAATAAATGGTAAAAAATAATTAGGTAACAATTAAAGTAAGATTCTATAATTATTTGCACAATATTAATCCAAAACCTAATTTAGACATCCCTTAATCTTGAATTTTATTATTATTTTTTTAAATTAAAATATAATTTAATAATAATATTCATAAATTAATTTTATGTTAAGTTAAGATTTAATGATTAGAGTCTTTAGCATTTTATAAAAATTAAACCTAATTAATTAATTTCTTTATCAGTAATCTGAATTATTTAGTTTCTTAAACAAAAAAAATTAAGATCCATATATTGAATATTTATCCAGCTTTGTAAAAACTTTTAAATCACCTAAAATCTCTAAATACTATTACTCACCTATAACCTAAAAATCATAATTAAATGATTATTTCAAATTAATTAAATTATAATATCAAATATTTTACTATTAAAAATAAAAAAAAAGAATATATTTTATTTACTCATCATTTAGCTTAAATGAGGATATCTTATTTAAGCTCTGCAAATATAAGATTAACTAAGATTAATTTAAGCCATATAATCTATTTTATTAACGTGGAAAACAAATTAAGTTATTAAAATTATCATTTTTAATTAAATTAATATTCTTACTAACCATAATAGCATATTTAAAAAAACAAAGTTTTTTAAATTTATGATTGTTTACTTTAAGTCTAAAAATGAAATTCATTTTCCTTAAATATGTTTTACACTCTATATTTAATTGTAGGTGAATGCAATAGCTATCATTATTTTTTAATTACTATTGATATAAATTAAATTTAGAAGATAATTTTAATTAAGTAGTATATTACGTCTGATAATTTCAATAAATTTAGATT
>JH720251.1:0-11101 GCA_000231845.2 Tetrahymena malaccensis 436
ATCCTATTAGTCAAACCAGGAAAGAAAGCTATGAAAAGGTCAATGAAAAGAATTTTGAAAAAAAAGGCTATGTAGAAAAAAATCATGCCTAATTTGTTCAATGTTAGTTAAACATTCTTTGATCTCTTGCTAATTTAGAACGATTACATCGAAAAAAGAGTTTCGCATTTAGTTATGGTTAATAATCTTCTCGGATAAGCCGAGAGTATCTTCCTCGAAAGAGAAGCAGTTGAATAATAGTTAATCAAAAGGGAGAAGTAGGAGTAAGAAATTAATATCAAAATTAAGAAAACAATTGAGAACTTATCAAAGCCTCAAGGCTAATTCTCATTCTCAGTGTAGGAACTCTGCAAAGTGGCTGGATCAGGCATAGCTGAAAACATATTTATGCTCTAAAAGAGATTATTGGGAACGTTCGCTCCTTAAAGAGTTAAATATTCTGAGCTTAATGAAAAGTAACCTTATATTCATGTGAAAAATACGAAAGCCCAAGAAGAATTAGGATGCTCTAATCATAAAACTTAAGTAATAAATTAATAGTTAAGCTCAGAAAATAGACCTATTCCAAACTGGCATAATAATTAAGAATAATAACATAATTCTTGCTAAAAGGTGATTGAAAAAGTTAGTGAATAAACAAATATTTTAGGAAAATAATCATAATTATACTAATAATTGAGTATAATTTTATCTAAAAACAAGAGTGGTTAGGAGAAACAAATACAAAAAGATTACTTAAATATTTAGTAATTAGAATAATAGCTAACTAGTTAAAATAAAATAAAAACTAATTTAATTTAAATATCAGATCTGCAAATTTCAATAACATTAACTCAATCATAAAGAAATATTCTGTTAAACTTAATAAAACAAAACAAAATATTTTAAATTCAAACATTAATCATGAGGATTATTTTCAAATAACATCATTTGTTAAAATAGAATACACTTGTAACTAATATGCCTCATAATAATACACTTTAATTTTAAGAAAATAAAGCAAATATATCTAAAGAAAATAATATTTCTTAAAATTTGCATTCATTATAGATGTAGCCATTAAAAAAACTTAATCATTGTGTCTCAGATCTTGTTGCAAACTACTCTAAAATTTTTAATGAAAACAAACTCTTAGGAGGTGGATGTGGAATATCTAAAGTTGTTATTAATCCTAATGTCTTAAAGGAAGATGATTAATAAAAGTTGAAATCAGATAAATTTTTTAATGAAAGTAAATATGCTGACGAAAGCTAATTTGGAGATTTTATAGAAATATATAATAAATATTACACAAACACTGAAATTAACCATGAAGTTTTAGAAAATCGCATAAGGACAATTGTAGAAGCTTTGCATAAGTAATGTGAACATATATTCTCATTAACAATTAGATCTAAAGTTATTGAGCTTATTAATTTGTTAATAAACTACTATATGATAGCTATTTAAAAAAACGATATTCAAACCCTTCAAAAATTCATTGATAAAACTGAGTAAGAGTTAAAAGATCTAAAAGAAACATGCTTTTAAAATAGAAAAAAATATCCTTGCTTTGATCTTTGTTAATATTTCGATTTATTAATCTCCTTGAACTCTTAAAGATAAGGAATAGACAAAATAAATGAGAATTAAGCTATTAAAATTGCTGAAATTATTTTAAAACTTATAAAATTTGGAGCTGGTTTTACAAGCATCTTTGGAGCGATCGATACCTTATCAAAAATATAGCTAGAGGATATTTAAAAACACTTCAAAGAGATGTAATCAGCGTGTTCTAAACTATTTGAATCTTCTTAAGATATTGGTTAACAATCACTTGAATCATTTACAAGCTATAGCAGTGGTGACTTGTCTAAAAAAATCTAGGCAATATGGCTAAGAAAAGTCAAATCACTTGGAGATGACTTAAGAGATGAGCATTAATAAATCATTTTTTATTTAAAGGAAATAAATGAAATATAAAATAGTGGAAATAACGAAATCGTTTTATTTGTTTACATGCAATTAAATTATTTGCTTTAAAAAAAGTAAAAAGATGATAATTTAAGTTCATTCACGAATCTATTAAAAGATACTAAATAGGAAAATCTCATTTTAGATTTCATAAATTATCTCTAGTTTAAAACTTATTCTACAACTTTGTTTGAAAATGCAAAGAAGTTATTAGATTCTCTAATAATTAGTGAGTAGTTTAGATAGTTAAAAATTTCTCTCCTTTTAAAATTTTCACAAATATTAGAGAATTTTAATGATAAAAAGTAAAAATATAACAAGCTTATGATACATTTATGCATGACTTATTTGTAGGAGAATGAAATTTCCGTTAAAATTATTTATAAAGGAAATCAGCAAATGAAATTGTTTATTCAGGATATCGAGAAATACACTATAGAAATAGTGAATGAATCAAAATAATCTTACTAAACTATGAAATCTATGATACAAGACGAAGGACAACTAAATAAAATAGCCAATAAAATAGAATCCAAGGAAGATGTAGATATTCTACTTGCTAAAACCTATGTATAAATGTGGGAAGCTAGTGTAAAATAAAGGTAAGAATAGAAATAAATTGCACATAAAGATGATGCCTTACTCGAAGTTGTTTAGCTTTACATCAAGTAGAAAGTTACTCATTTGCAAGGTCATTCATTTTTTGAAAACTAAAATAAATAAAATGAAGATAGCTAATTAGAGCATAGTGATGCATTAAGACTAATTATCAATCAATTTCTCATCCCTAATTTTGTATAACATAAGAACTAACATTAGACATCAGATTCAAATAAATCTAATCAATAAACATGTAAAATTCTATCTATTTTAGCTGAAGGTGGTTCAGGAAAATCTATGATACTTAAAAAGCTTGAATTGGAGCTTCTCAAAGATGATTCCGAATATATTAAAGATGAAAGAGCAGAATATATTCCATTTATTATCAAATGTAACTCTTTAGACATTAAGCAACCTTCTATAGAAGAATATCTAATATCTCAAAACTTAAGTTAAAGTGAGATTGAATTGTTAAAAAGATCTGAGAGAAATAAACTAATAATGTTAGATGGATATGATGAATATGCAGGCGATTATTTTAAAGTCTATCAAAAATTAAAAATTAATAACTGGGTTAACACTTTAGTCATTGTCACTTCAAGATTAGAAAAAATATCAGTTTCTGATGCTAAACTTTATTTTAATTATTATGATAAGTAAGGAAACTAGGGAGATCAAGATTCCTTTTCGATTCTCAAACTAGAAAAAATAAATGACTCTGACATAAAAGAATATTTAGAAAGGTATAAAGAATAATAACAAAACTAACCAAGCTTCAATGAATAGAAGCACAATTAGTTCTAAAAAATTATTTTCCAAAGCAAAGCTAGATAATTCCTTGAAATGCTAAAATTACCTATTAATTTATACCTTACAACAAGGATGGTAGCTGATTTGGATTTAAATGACAAAAAAACTTTGACTACGATTTAAGAAGCTTCAGATTAAGTTGAAATTTAAGAACTATTTTTCAAACAGCAATTTTAAAAATTATCTCAAAATTTTGTTGAGTAAGAATTAAAAATATCAACTAAAAATAAAACATTTGAAAGCGATAATAGTAAAGAAGAATTAATAGAAGTAATGTAATCCTGCTACTTTGAATACTTTCAAACAATAGCTATGCTTATGTTTCTCTAAAAGGGAAAAAAAGCGAATTTTCTCTCTACTAAAAAAAGTGACATTATATTTAAGCTTAGAGGTGAAGTTTCAGAGTATTTCAATTAAAAAAAAGTAAATAGCGAAGATGTTATTAAAAATGTGAAAGGTTATATAGATTCAAGAGTAATTACAAGAATTTAATTATCAATTAAAGAAGAAAATTCTTAGAATTAATCAGCCCTACATGCTTTAAATGACGAAAGCTTAGAATTTGAGTTCAGACATAAATCCCTCTTCGAATACTTTACAGCAAGAGCTATGAAATATGATTTCGACTTGCATAAAGAAACTATTTTCAATCTTAATTCTTCATAACTTAGAGAGTTTAGCATTAATAAAAGAATAATAATGTCAAGTGGAGTGAATGCTTCTGAACAACAAATTCTTTTGAAGCTTTTTAAATTAATAAAACCAGAAATAGATTCACCCTAATTTAAAGAAAATTATTCTATTGAAGATATAAGCAAAACTAATAGATACATTCAATTTCTCAAAAAATCTTGTATTTCAGATTATTAATAAACTAGTGAGATTGATGTAGGATCCTCTAATTTATTATCTGCGCTCTTTATTTCTAAATTTTCATTCCCCAACTTGATTTTTAAAAAGTGCTCATTCTCATAAGCTTACATTTAAAAATATAATCTCAAATTAGCTGACTTTTAGGATTGTAATTTTGGAAATGCTTTCCTAGAGCAGCAAAATTTAAAGTACTTTGAAACTTCAAATACAAAAAATGCCACTTAAACTGCTTTCTAATAAAAATTTAATACAAACAATGTATTCTAATTTAATCAAGTATTATTTTATAAAAATAATTTAGTCACAATCACAAAAACTGGATATATTAATTTATTTGAAGTTTTACCCAATAAAAGCTCTATTAGTAAAAATCTACTCTCAAATTAGATTACTCTATCCCCTTTGAAAACCATACATATAAACGAAACTAAAAATTTACTTGTTGCTACTGCTAAAAAATCTATATTTGAGGTAAATCCTTAAACTCTTGAAAAAGTTAACTCTTTTACGTTTTCTAAAGAAATAGCCAGCTTATCAATCAATAAATCTAAATATATTGTTACATTATCTAATAAATAGATAGTATAAGGTGATGTTGAGAATGGCTTCAGATCAATAGATAAGAATATAGTTTAGGCAGATTATTCGCTTTCAAATGATGATTTTATTGTCACTTCTTAAAGAAATCAAATTGATATTTATAATTTATAAGATTTAAAAATAGTTAAAAAAAATTTAGATTCAATTGGTAAACTAAAAACATAAACATTTTCTGCAGATGGAAAGTATCTCGCAACAAGTTCTTAAGTTAACGATTTTTACACTTGCAAAATCTGGAATGTGGAAAAAGAATTTGAGTTTGTAGATACAATTTATGAAGATTCTCTTTCTATTAAGTCAGTTGCTTTTTCTTCAGATGGAAAGTATTTCGCAATGGGTTTTGATGATTTTACTTGCAAAATCTGGAATGTAGAAAAAGGATTTGAACTCATAAATATAATTGAAGGACATACTAATAGTATTAAGTCAATTGCTTTTTCTGCAGATGGAAAGTATCTCTCTACAAGTTAAGTAGATTAAATTTGCAATATCTGGGATATAGAAAAAGGATTTGAACTCATAAATACAATTCAAGGACATACTAGTTATATTTAATCAGTTGCTTTTTCTGTAGATGGAAAGTATCTAGCAACAGGTTCAAAAGATGGTACTTGCAAAATCTGGAATGTAAAAAAACGATTTGAACTTATAAATAATATTCATGGACATGAAAATTCTATTAACTAAGTAGCTTTTTCTGTAGATGGAAAGTATCTCGCAACGGGTTCAACAGATGACACTTGCAAAATCTGGAATGTAGAATAAGGATTTGAACTCATAAATACAATTCAAGGACAAATTTATTGTATTAAGTCAGTTGCTTTTTCTGCAAATGGAAAGTATCTTGCAGCAGCAGCGGGTTCAAGATATAAACTTTGCAAAATCTGGAATATAGAAAAAGGATTTGAACTCGTAAGTACAATTCAAGACCCCTCTTATTCTATTAACTCAGTTACTTTTTCTGCAGATGGAAAGTATCTTGTAACAAGTTCTTACGGTGGCAATTGCAAAATCTGGAATGTAGAAAATGGATTTGAACTAATTAATACAATTGAAGAAGATACTATTAAGTCTGTTTGTTTTTCTGCAGATGGAAAGTATCTAGCAACGGGTTTAAGAGAAACTTGCAAAATCTTGAATGTAGAAAAAGGATTTGAACTCATAAATGTAATTCAAGGACATACTGATTCAATTAAATCAGTTGCTTTTTCTATAGATGGAAAGTATCTCGCAACGGGTTCTAAGGATAAAACTTGCAAAATCTGGAGCGTAGAAAAAGGATTTGAGCCCATAAATACAATTGAAGGACATATTGATTCTATTAAGTCTGTTGCTTTTTCTGCAGATGGAAAGTATCTCGCAACGGGTTCAAGAGATTAAACTTGCAAAGTCTGGAATGTAGAAAAAGGATTTGAATTCATAAATATAATTCAAGGACATACTGATTTGGTTTACTCAGTTACTTTTTCTGCAGATGGAAAGTACCTTGCAACTGGCTCTTGGGATTTAAATTGCAAAATCTGGAATGTAGAAAAAGGATTTGAACTCATAAATACAATTCAAGGACATACTCATTGGGTTTTCTCAGTTGCTTTTTCTTCAGATGGAAGGTATCTCGCAACGAGTTCAGCTGATAAAATTTGCAAAATATGGAATGTAGAAAAAGGATTTGAACTCATAAAAACAATTCAAGAAAATGCTCATTCTATTAACTCAGTTACTTTTTCTACAGATGGAAAGTATCTCGCAACAGGTTCTGATGATAAAACAATCAAAATATGGAGTTTAGAAAAAGGATTTGAACTCATAAATACAATTCAAGGACATGACCTTCCTATTCTATCAGTTGCTTTTTCTGCAAATGGAAAGTATCTCGCAACTGGTTCAGCTGATCATATTTGCAAAATCTGGAATGTAGAAAAAGGATTTGAACTCCTAAATACAATTCAAGGACATACTGATTGGGTTTACTCAGTTGCTTTTTCTGCAGATGGAAAGTATCTAGCAACAGGTTCATAAGATGAAACTTGCAAAATCTGGAATGTAGAAAAAGGATTCGAACTCATAAATATAATTGAAGGACATACTGATTGGGTTTACTCAGTTGCTTTTTCTGCAGATGGAAAGTATCTCACAACAGGTTCTAAGGATAAAACTTGCAAAATCTGGAACGTAGAAAAAAGATTTGAACTCATAAATACTATTCAAGTAGAAAATTCTATTTACTCAGTTGCTTTTTCTGCAGATGGAAAGTATCTTGCAACAGGTTGTAAGGATAAAACTTGCAAAATCTGGAATTTAGAAAAAGGATTTAAACTGATAAATACAATTCAAGGGCATATCAATTAAATATAATCTGTTGCTTTTTCTGATGATAAAGAAAGTAACGTTTAGGAATACTAAAACTTAGATAAAATGTTAGGAGAGGTAATTGGATTTAAAATGGAGAATAATATTGTTAAATCTAATAGTTTTGATAATTAAATAATGGATAATGATAAAAATGATTTGTTAAAGTTAATTGAAACTGAGCACATTTTTGCATAGTTTTATGAAATATGAAATTATTAATAGATTAGAGTAATTTTTCTATAAAAAATAAGAATAGAGAGACCTATTTTGTAGAAAATATAATTTACAATAAATATAAATTAATGATGTGATTGATTGATAAACTACTTATTAATTTTTTGTTTGTACTTTGATACAATTTTGAATATAATGCTTGTTAATTTATTTAAATATATAAGTTATGTTTAATTTATTGATTTTTAATACTCTATGATTAATTTAAAAAAAAAAAATAAAATTTTTAGTAATATTTATTTATGATTAAAAATTTTAATGGATGAATAATTAAAAATACTAATCTTAACTCTAAGATTTTACTAAAATTCTCTTGAATAAAAACAAATGGTGGAAAAAAATTTTTTTACCTAATTTTTGTAAAATCTACTATAGCATACTTACTATATTTAATAGCATTAATCAGAAATTCATTTAATTAATAGCTAAGTATTATGATACTTCATAAATTACAATTAATTAAAGAATCTTTAGCCATCTAGATTAGATTATACTAATTAACTAAATTTTTGATTGGTATATGGCTATAATTAGCACACAAATTTGACAAAAGTATTTTGTTAATTATATTGTATATTTAATAAAATTAGATTTTAACACATTTATTTGTTTACACATCTATTTCCATATTTATTTATCTAAATAAATAACTATCAATCTATCTATAAATTTTTTTATTAATTAAACTTGAAATGTATAAAAAATAAAAATAAATTATTATTTTAATTTTTACAAGATGCTAATTTTAACATATTAGCTTATTAAATTTAATATTCAGATGTAATTAATGAATTATATATTTATTAAATAAAAAAATTCATCCTTTATTTTATATCTTTAATTTAAAAAAAAAAATTAATTAAAGTGAGCTGAATTTACAATGTAAAATATAAAAGCACATAATTATTAATATTATATATCCTGTTATAGGAATGGTAAATTTGTATAGAGTCATTCATCTAGTGTATATCTGTCTATTGATCACCATAAGCTCACTGAGTTAGACTGACTGAAAGAGACTAGCTAAATTTATATTAAAATAATTAAGATATTTTAAATTGTATTTCTTTTTTCAGTTCATTTAAATTTATTTAAATTAAAATATCAAAATCTAAATATTTTTAAATTACATTATCAAGTAAGCTATACAAATTTAGCTAAGTTTTTAAGCAAGTCTTTTGCTTCAATGATACTTTTTCTGTTTTAATTAAAAATATTAATTGATATCCTTAATCATAGCAAATATTTTACTCCCTATTTTTTTATTATTCAAATTTATTAGTTTAAATTTTATTGTAATAATTAAAGCATTTTACACACTGTTTTCAATTATATAATTCATTCAATTTATTAAATTATATTTTTACTAAATTTTACAATCTATTTATTTAGTTAATTTAAGCATGATAATATAGTTTTCATTAAATTCTCTCTAAATATATTACGATCTATTTTATTATTTGATTTAAATAAAACTTTTAATATTATTTAAGCCTATTACGCACTATTTATATAGATTTAGTTTTATCATCATTTTAAAAAAAAATCTTACAGCCTTTTAATTTAAAAAATATTCTTAAAATAATAAAATAATCAAAGATATTACATCCTAATTTATTGTAAACACTTATATTTAATTCAGGTTAATTATAAAATATTACACACTTTTATTATTATTTATAATTCATATTAACTACTTTTGTCAATAATTATTATAAAATATTTCTTACATCCTATTTTTTTAGTCAATTTAACTCACTCTTCCTAAATCAAAAATATTACGAGCTATTTTTATTTAAAAATTATTACTACTAATACTACTCTTTTTTTATATTCATTACACACTAAAATTGTTATCAAACAATATTCTTCATCTTCTCATCAAAAATAATTCAAAAATATTTATTACATACTATTATTATTTAGTAAGTTAAATTATTAATTCAGCATCTTCAAATCAAAAAAAATCATTTAAAATTGTTGATTTATTACTGCCTATTTTTATTATTAAATAAGATAATTTATTAATTTAATAAAAATCTTTAAAAAATAATTATTAATTACTTGCTATTTTGATTATTAAAAAATCTTAATTAATTAATTCAGCATCTTCTAATAACAGTCTTTCAAAAATAATTATTATTACTTCCTGATTATTAAATAAGGTTATTAATCAATTCAGCAATTTCTAATAAAAATCTTTCAAAATATTTATTTCTTACTTGCTGTTTTGATTATTAAATGTGTTAATTAATTTATCCTGCATCATCTAATAAAATTCTTTCAATAATATTTATTTATTACTTGCTATTTTGATAATTAAATAATTTAATTAATTAACTCAGCATCTTCTAATAAAAATTTTTCTAAAATATTTATTTATTACACACTATTTTGATTATTGAATAAATAAATAAATTAATTATTCAGCATCTTCTTACAAAAAGCTTTCAAAAATATTCATTTCTTACTACCTATTTAATTTATTAAATAATTTAATTAATTGGTTGAGCATCCTCTTATAAAATCTTCAAAAATATTAATTTTTACGTACTATTTAGGTTTTTAAATAATTTAATTAATCATTTCAGCATCTTCTAATAAATCTTTCAAAAATTTTTATTTATTACCCACTATTTTATTATTAAATAATTAAAGTGAGCAGGTAGTAAGTGATATAAAATAGATAGAGTACACACTATTTAGTTATTAAAGATGAATGATTACTTTTACTTCAAAAGTATTGAAATTAATGTTACTTTCTAATATTTAATTTGAGGAAATTGAGTATGTTCCTATAAAAAATTATTTAAAAGTTTGAATTACTTTCTATTTATTTCAATAATTAAAGATATTTATTAGATTTCTTGATATGGAATAAAAAATATATTTACTCCCTATTTTATTGTTTAAATAAAATAAATTTAATATAGTATTATGTTATCTTATTGAATGGTTAGCTGAGCCAGTAGTGCTAGAGTAAATAAATATATGAAATAAATAATTTTTAGTTATTTATGAATATATTTTGTTTATCTTTATTAATTTTCATAGACTAAATAAGCTAGCTGCTCACCGCATTATATTTATTAAAATTTCAGAAATATTTTACTCCCTTTGTATTATTTTTAAAGAAAATAATTATTTTTTAGATACAATCTAAATAGTTATTAAATTACAAACTATTATTAAGGTTAAATGTATGATATATTGTTTATATTAAGCATTTTAAGTATCTTACTGCCTGTTTATTTTATATTAATATTTATTTATAATCTTTAGAATAATTTTATTGAATTTAGATAATATTTATTACACACTTCATTGATCATTAGATAAATTATTTAAGCATATTCTAATCATAAATCATATCAAAATAATTACTTGCTATTCCAATCATAAAATAAATTAGTTTATTAACTAGCTTAATAAAAAATAAGTTCTAAATAATTACTTCCTATATTTTGCAATAAATAAGTAAACTCAGCATTTTCTGATAAAAAATTAGTTAAAATTATATTTACATAAGTCTTTTTTTATTATTAATATGATTATTCAACATCCTCAAACGAAGAATCATTCAAATAAATTTACTCCATTCTAATTATTTTGGTTATAAATGCATATTGAGATTTTAAAGTAAGCATAATTGAATAAAATATATTACCCACTATTTTTA
>JH720252.1:4118-15773 GCA_000231845.2 Tetrahymena malaccensis 436
AAATTTACTAGAGATTAATATGTAGATGAGTATGAGTTTAAAGAGAAGAGTTTAAAAACTTTTTTAATAGTAAAAATAAAATTAAAGAGTAATTAATTACAAAATAAATACTTACATCTTCTAGGTTATAAAAATATTTATTCTATTATATCATTTATTTTGTTTTTTTTTAGAAAAATTTGTTTCGAAATTTAATTAATTATTTATTTTTTAATAAAAATAAATTTTGATAGGATATAATAGATTCTTCTGGTGCTGAACTCAGCACCTACATTACTTTTTTTTCATTTTTGTAAAAATAAAAATATTATCTGTTTCTATTTCTAAAATAATATTCAAAAGATGTTTAATTTTGTATTTACTATATATATAAAGCAAACATAAAATAATAAGCACTCATATATATTTAAATTAATTTAAGATATTATTTATTATCTTCTGAGGCTAAAACCATGTACTATTTTATGGAAAAACTCCTGAATAAATAATTTATTCATGTAATTTTTAATTTAATCAAGTTTTTCATTTCAAATTTTCTCTTTAACTAATTATTTATAAAAATAGTTCTTATTTAGTTTAAGTTATTTTAAATTAAATTATTATTATTAATTATACTTAGAGATTTCTTATGACTTAACAGAGATGCTATTTGAATCATCTAATTCATTTTCTTTTATCTCTTATGATGTCTATTCATCTGTTTCAAATGACTCATCAGACACATTACTATCATTTTCAGAAGAATCTTCTAATTCATTTTCTTCTATTTCTTATGAATTTTAATCTTCACTTTCTTCTACCTATTCATCTGTTTCAAATGAATCATCAGACACAATACTATCATTTTCAGAAGAATCTTCTAATTCATTTTCTTCTATTTCTTATGAATTTTAATCTTCACTTTCTTCTACCTATTCATCTGTTTCAAATGAGTCATCAGACACAATACTATCATTTTCAGAAGAATCTTCTAATTCATTTTCTTCTATTTCTTATGAATTTTAATCTTCACTTTCTTCTACCTATTCATCTGTTTCAAATGATTCATCAGACACAATACTATCATTTTCAGAAGAATTTTCTAATTCTTCAATTTGATCCACTAATTAGACTAATCTTAAAATCTTCTTAAATTATCTTAAAAATAAACTTTTATTCTTAACCCTATTTAATATAGTTTTATTTTAAACTTAATATCTTTTAAATTGATTTATAAATTAGTAATTTTTTAAAATTTATCTCAAAATGTTGTATTTTGTTTGTTTTTCAAAATTTTTAAGGAATTCATCAATTTATAAAATAAATTTTTATAAAGAATTAAAGAAAAGCTATTAATCGTATTAATAAATTATCTTATAAATTCAAAAAATTATTTGATTCAATAAAATAAAAAAAACTCTAATCTATCAAGTAAATAAATTAAAAATTTATTTTATTTTAAATTGCTTTTTGTATTAAAAATATCACAATCAAAAGCAATAAACTGTAAATACTAGAGATCAAGTGTTAATTATGAGAGATTAGAGCATTTTGCTAAACTAGAGCTTAAGCCTGCTTCCCCTTCATCTCCAATTTTATTTTCACTTTTTAAATAATGAGGAAAATATAATGGTGAAATTAGTTATTTAGAAGGAAAAAACGAAGAAAAAGTATGTAGAAATAAATTAATATCCAAAACAAAAACGGAAAATAAAAAAATATTTTAATTTAAGAAAAATAATCAGAATCAAAAAGTTAATAAATAAAATAAAACCCTTTAAATAAAAAGAGTTTATTTTATCTCAAATTGTTTTTTTTTTTCTTAAAAATATCCTAATCCATAATAAATAAATTGTTTTTACTAGAGATTAAGTGTCAAATTTGAGAGCTTAGTGCATTTTGCTAAACTAGAACCTAAATTTAATGTGCCTTTATGACTGATTTTATTTGTGCTTATTAAGTTTTGATGAAAATATAATTATATAACTATTTTTTTAGAAGGAAATAAAGAAGAAATAATTTTTTTTTTAAATAAAAAGTAGAAAGTAAAAAATAATTTAATCTAAAAAAACAATAAAAAAAACTAAACCCAAAAATTAAAAAAGGTTTCATTTGTTTTAAATTTATTATTGTATAAATAATAACACAATTCAAAAGATATAAACTAATTTTACTATAGATAAAGTGCCAAATTCTATAGATTAGCACATTTTGCTAAGCCATAGCCTAAACCCGATACACCTTCATCACCAATTTCATTTTACCTTTATAAATTTTGATGAAAATATAAATAAAAATTTGCTATTTAGAAGGAAAGAATGAAGAAATAATAAATGGTATTAAAATCAAATGTTGAAAATAAAAAAATATTTTAATTAAAAAATATCAAAACCAAAAAGCCAATAAACCAAACAAAAGCTAAAAATTTAAGTTTTTTTTATAAAAAGAAATAAAATGGTTTTACGAGAGGTTAAGTTCAAAATTTTAGAGATTAGAGCATTTTGCTAAGCTAGAACCTAAAGCTTATGATCCTTAATCACCTATTACATTCTCCCTTTTTATGTTGATGAAGTTTTAATTATAATTTTAGCTATTCGGATATAATGAATGAAGCAATAATTTAAAAGAGAAATCAAAAATTGAAAATGAACAAATACTTTATTTTAAAAAAACAACCAAAATCAAAAAGAAAATGGATTAAATAAAGTCACAATAAATAAATATCGCAATTAAAAAATAAACTGTCTCTACCCTAAATCAAGAATCAAATTTGACAGATTAGTGCACTTTGCTATACCAGAACTTAAGTCTAATATACCTTTATGACTAATTTTATTATTCCTTTTGAGGCATTGATAAAAAATAATAATATTGTTAGTTAATTAGAAGCTAATATAGAAGAAATAAATAAAAATTTAAATAAAAAGTTGAAAATTAAAAAAAATTTAAGATAAAAAAACAATCAAACCAAAAAAAATAAATCAAATAAAAACTCAATAAATAAAAAAATATAATTTGTTTTAAATTGAATTTTCTATTAAGAATATCTTAATTTAAAAAAAATAAACTATTTTACTAGAGATTAAGTTTCAAATTTGATAAGGTAGTGCATTTTGCTAAACCAGAACCTAAACCTGATGCGCTTTTACATCCAATTTTACTGCTGCTTTTTTAAAATTAATGAAAGAATATTAATATAGCTAGTTATTTATCTTAAAATATTGAAAAAATAAGTTAATAGTCAAATTAAAAGTTAAAGATAACAAATATTTTATTTAAAAAAAACAATTAAAATGAAAAAGTAAATAAATAGAATAAAAAAAAAACATATTTTAATTTGTTTTAAATTTATTTTTTATGAAAAATACCCTATTAGAAATAAATGTTTTTACCTGAGATCAAGCTTCAAATTTGAAGGATTAGTGCAATTTGCTAAAACAGAACCTAAGTCTTATGAGCATTTATGACCAATTTTAAAACCATTTCCCCTTTTTAAACGTTGATGGAAATATAATTATAATTTTAGTTATTTCAAAGTAAGAATGAAGAAATAAATTAATTTTGAAATTAAAATTTTAAAATAAAAAAATATTTTAATTTAAAAAAAGATCAGAATAAATAGCAAATTAAATTAAATTAAAAAACAATAAATAAAATTAGTTTATTCTTTTTTAAATTGCTTTTTATTCAAAATATCACAATTCAAAAGAAATAAACTGTTTTTACACTAGATGAAGATCTAAATTTGAGAGGGTAGTGCATTTTGCTAAACCAGAGCATAAACCTGATGTGCCTTCGTCACCAAATAAATAACCACTTTTTTAAATATTGAAGAAAATTTAATTATAAGCATGGTCATTTAGGAGAAAAAAATTTTGTAATTATTTTAGACTGAAATCAAAGTTGAAAATTTAAAAATATTTTAATTTAAACTCAAAAAATAAAAAGTTTTTAATTTGTTCTAAATTAATCATTGTATGAAAAATATTGCAATTCAAAAGAAATAAAATATTTTTACGAGAGTTAAAGTTCCAAATATGATAGATTTGGGCATTTTGCTAAACTATAACCTAAGCCTGATGCTCCTCTATGTCCAATTTTATTACCCCTTTTTAAATTTTGAAGGTAATATAAATATTAAGATATTTAGAAGGATATATTAAGAATTTAATTAATATTGAAACCAAAAATTTAAAATTAAAATCTTTTGATTAAAAAAAATCAGTATTAAATAGCAAATAAATCAAATAAAAATCTAATAGATAAAGAGTGATTTATCTGTATTTAATTTATTTTTGCTTTAAAAATATCAAATTCAAAACAAATAAACTGGTTTTACGATAGGATAAGATATAAATTTTTGAGATTTTGACATTTCCCTAAACCAGAACCTAAACCTGATGAACCTTCATCACCAATTTTATTATCCCTTGTTAAACACGTTAATTGTAATAAAATTAATTATGATAGTTTTCTAGAAGGAATGAATGAAGAAAAGATATATGGTAATAAACTAACAGCTAATTCAAAAGTTGAAAATTAAAAAATATTTTTATTTAAAAAAAAAAATCATAATCTCTTAGTAAAAAAATAAAAAATAAAAACCTGATAAATAAAAAGAGTTTAATTTTTAAAAAATTTATTTTTTATTAAAAATATCACAATTCATAAGAAATAAACTGGTTTTACATGAGGTCAAGTGCCAAATTTGAGAGATTAGCGCATTTTGCTAAACCTGAACCTAAACCTGATGCACCTTCATCACCAATTTTATTATTCCTTTTTAAAGTTGATGAAAGTATAATTATAATATTAGCTATTTAGAAAGTAAGAATGAAGAAATAAGTTAATATAAAACTGAAAATTAAAAAATATTTTAATTTAAAAAAAATTAGAATCAAATTAATCAAATAAAAACACAATAAATAAAAATTATATAAATCATATTGATTTTTTTATTAAAAATATTATAATTCAAATTGAATAAACTGCTTTTACTCTAGGTAAAGTCTCAAAATTGAGAGGTTAGTGCATTTTGCTAAGCCACAACCTAAACCTGATGATCCTTAACCACCAATTTTATTATTCCTTTTTAAACGTTGATGAAAACATAATTACAATTTTATTATTTATAAGAATAAAAGGAAATCAAAATTTTAAAATAGCAAATATTTTAATTTAAAAAGCATTAAAAATAAATCTTATAAAAACCCTAAAAATAAATAAAATTTCATTTTTTTGAAACTTATTTTTGTATTAAAATATAATAATTATCTTGAAATAAACTGATTTACTAGAGTTCAAGTGTCAAATTAGAGAGATTAGTGCATTTTGCTAATCCAGAGCCTAAACTTGATGCTTCTTCATCACCAATTTTATTTTTTCTTTTTAAGTCATAATGAAAATATAATTATAATATTAGTTATTTACAATGTAAGAATAGAGAAATAAATTAGTATCTAAATCAAAACTTTAAAATTAAAAATATTTTGATTTTTTAAAAATGATTAAAATAAAAACCCAATAAATAAAAAGAGATTGATTTTTTATTAAAAATATCAAAATTTAAAAGAACTAAATTGGATTTACTATAATTATAGTTTCAAAATTTAGAGATTGTTGCATTTATCCAAATCAGAGCATAATTCTGATAAGCCTTAGTCACCAATTTAATTATTTCTTTTTAATTAAACGTTGAGAAAATATAATTATAATGTTATTTTAAAAATTAAGAATAAGAAATAAATTAATATTAAAATTAAAAGATGTAAATTAAAATATATTTAATTTTAAAAAATTAATCAGAATCAAAATGTAAAAAATTAAATATATACACAATTAATAAAAGATTTTAATTTATTTAAACTTAAATTAAGTATTAAAAATATCATAATTTAAAACAAATAAAAGTTTTACTCTAGACAAAGCTTCAAATTTTAGATTTTAGTACATTTACCTAAACAAAAACCTAAGTCTGATGCACCTTTTTGACCAATTTTATTATCCCTTTTTAATTATTGGTAAAAGCGTTTATTAAAATGTTTGTTATTTAGAAAGTAAAAATGAAAAAATAAATTAATATGAAATCAAGACTTTATAATAAAAAATATTTTAAATTAAAAAATAATAATCAAACCAAATAGTAAATAGATCAAATTATTACTAGATAAATAAAAAAATTTTAATTTTTAATTGATTTTTATTTTGACAATATCACAATTCAAAAGAAATAAACTATTTTTACTCAAGTATAAGTATCAAACTTGAGAGATTATGACATTTTGCTAAACCTTTACATAAGTCTGATAATCCTTAATCACCAATTTAATTATACCTTTTAAAAAATGTATGAAAATATATTAATAATATTAATTATTTAATAAGATAAAGTGAAGAAATTATATAATTGAAAAATTAAAAGTTGAAAATAGTAAATATTTGTTTTTAAAAAAAATGAATGAAAAAACAAATAAATCAAGCAAAAACCTGAAAAAAAAAGGGTTAAATTTGCTTTAAATTTATTTTTTTATTATAAATATCATAATTAGAAAGAAATAAACTGTTTTACGGGAGATTAAGTTCCAACATTGAGAGAATAGTGCATTTTGCTAAGCCAGAACCTAAATCTGATGCTCCTACAATACCAATTTTACTACCGCTTTTTATGAAAAGATATTAATATAATTAGTTATATAGTAAGAAAAAAGAATGAAGAGAAATATGGAATAGTAAAAAATAATAAGGAAATAAAAAATGAATAAAATTATTAATTTTAAAAAAATAAGATTCTAAAATCAAATTATTTGTTTATTTATTTAAAAAAATTGAATAAAGGATTTATAATAAAAATTAAAAAGTAGCTGAAAATAAATTTAATTTACCTGAAATTAATGTCAAGCTCAGTATGTGAAAAAAGCGAAGATCTTAAAAACTTTTTAAATTATAAAAATAAATTTTAAAAGTAAATCTCCAAAAAATAAATTATTACTTTCTATAGATTGCTGAAATATGTATGCTTTTACTACATTTTTTTCTAAAAATTTTGAATAACAAATTTGTATAAATTTAATTAATTATAAAAAAAGAAAGATATTAATTTAATATTAAAATTACCTGATAAAGGTAAAAATATCAAACTAAATTAATAGTAAAACACTATTCATTTAGAAAATATTATATATAATAAATTCGAGGATTGTACCCAGAGTAAACGTAAAAAAATTCAAATTATTTTTATCATTAATTTGTAAAAATAATAAATCGATCAAAAATATTAAAAAATTAAAATTAAATCTTTTTATTTCATATATATAAAAAAATTTAGTCTTTTGTAAAGATAAATAACTAAAATCCTATATGACACCCTTATAAACTAACTACTTGGATTTTTATATATCATTTAAAAATTAATATCATTTTATTTTAGTAGGCTCTTAAAATTTAAAAATTGTTGATATCTAGAATTTCATAGCTCAATTAAGATTGTTTTAAATTTTTTTTATAAGGAAATTAAAATAATTTGTTGTAAACAAGTCGCATGTTTTAGAGGGCGTTTAACTAGTTTTTGTATTTGAAAAATTTTTTAAGATTTTAAAAATATTCATAATTAGTAAAAATAATTAATTTATTAATTAATTAGTTAGTTAATTTTTGTAATTCTCAAAATTTTTCAAAAATTAAAATTGAATCTTTTTATTTCATATCTTTAGAACAATTAGTCTTTTGTTATCCTTTAAGACGCCCTTGTAAACATATCATTTGGATTTATATATTTCTATTAAAAAAAAAATCATTTTATTTTAGTAGCGCTCTTTACATTTAAAAATTGTGATATCTCGAATTTCATAGCCCAATTAAAATCTTTTTAAATATTTTTTATAATGAAATTAAAATAATTTGTTAAAACAAGTCACATGTTTTAGAGGGCGTCTAACTAATTTAAATATTTTATGTATTTTTTAAGATTTGAAAAATATTCATAATTTGTAAAGATGATTAATTAATTTTTGTAATTATCAAAATTTTTCAAAAATAAAAATTAAATCTTTTTATTTCATTTCTTTAGAAAAATAAGTCTTTTGTTAAAAAGCTAAATAATTTCAATCCTTTCAGATGCCCTTGTAAACTAACTACTTGGATTTTTATATGTCATATAAAAATAAAAATCATTTTATTTTAGTAGCGCTCTCTATATATAAACATTTTTGATATCTAGAATTGAATTATTATTAGAATTCTTATCAAAAAAAGTAACCAGAATAAAATATGCAATCACCTTTAAAAAGATTTCAGACCATGCCTTCATGTCAGTGCTTGTATAGAATGCAAGGTACACTTATGAAAAATTTAGTTTAACAAACGACAAAACCTAAGTATGAAAAAAAGGGGAAAAAAACAACTAAATACTATATAATTTTACATAGAACTAATAATTATGAGCTTGAGAATGAGAAGCTCGTTAAACTAGTTAACATGTTTGATAAACTTGGACGGAACTTATTTCAGGGTCTTATAAAAGTGCACTCAGACGTATCTGTATTTATATGCTAACATACAATAAAATTAGCAAGAACTACCACCAACAATCATAATTTTTATAAAGACAGTATTTAGAAGCTTCTAGAGTTCTATGTTTCTCAACTAAATGGTGAATTATATAAAATTAATGGTGAAGATTTGTCTTTGTCTTTATTATTTGGCAGGATGAATACGCCTTGTACCTACTTTTAAAATACTAAGAGTAAAATTTTACAGCTTTAACATTTTCTTTTACCTACCATTTATAAAAGTTGGAAAATTTGATGATATCAAAGATCAGGATGAGGAATGCTTACTTCCAACGAGGATTTATAACATCAATAGTGGCTAATTGCTATTTAAATTCAAATTGTAAAATAAAAAGTAGCCGCTAATCAACGTGTTGACACAAGTTAGCTTACTTTCACCAATGAATAAATAGCCAAAAGAGATATAAGACCCAATCCATACCTTAAATAAGTTCAGAAACGTGCATTTTAATATATATAGCAAGAATGGTACAAGTTAATAAGAAGATAGCGAAGATGATGATGAAATTCATAACGACGAAGATACTTCCATAGAAGATTCTTAGTGTTAGCCCAATCAAAACGAATCTTTTGCTTCAAACTTTCTTTAATATTTACATTAATATTTAAAAAAAACAAGTGCTACTTACAGGAGCAAAGGCATTGGATTTAAAACTTTGAAAGAAGCTGCGTGATGACAATATTAGTAGTGTTAACAAAGCTCATATCTATCATTATGCTAAATTTTTTTAATAAAACTTTAATCTCAACTAAAATTATATTGTGAAAAACTGGTGTTTTTCTATTATAAAATTTGTAATTGCTCGAGATAAACCCTCTACCCTAAAATAAACTTCAGAAGAAGCATAAAAATGCAAAAAATAATTAATAAATAAATCTAAGAATATTACTACTGAAAATCAAATGCTTGATGAGAAATTTAAAAATGAGTTTCCTTAGAGTGCTAATAATGATTCATTGAAAGTTTTTGTAGAAACAAAATTTCCTCAAAATATTTATTAATTAAAAGTATTTATACAAATAATTAACAAAGAATATCAAGAATTTGAAGAACAATCTGAGCAAATTAGGGATACTTGTTTGAGGTAAGTTAATTTAGAAGATGGAAAAACGACTCTGAGTTGATAAGGATTTGTTAGAGAATTAGTTTTGAATTTAAATAAATTAATTAGGGAAGAGTCTTTTATAAAAAACACTTCCAGGTTTTAAATTCTTGTGAAAATGGAAACACAAGAATTTAATTCCTAGAATTGCCATATTATATATTAATTTAAAAAATTATAATATTTTAAATATTATTATCAAATATTTATTTTACAATTTTTTAATTAATTAATAGAATTTAAAATATAAAATTTTATTTTTATAATAATTAGATTTTATTTAATATTATTATATTTTTATCTTTTGAAGGAGGAGATCGATTTTTTCCCCCTGCTCGAAAAATAACCCCAATTTATTTTTCTCTATTATATTCTCTTAAAAAATATGTATGCTACTATTGAAGGTAAAATAGATGAAATAGCATATGAGTATATACCAAGATTAAACAATAAATTATATAAAGAACAAATAAGCTTTTATTAATAAGTATTAAATCTAATAAAATATGAGTTATTCTTTAAATTGCAAATTTTTTTGGTTAATTTTAAATTTGTGTTCTGATAGAGTTTAAGCGCCTAAAATATTATTAATCTTATTATAAAAGAAGATTTGTGATATAATTAATTTAATGAGTTTAATGATAAAATAAATGAAGAATATCATAGATAAAAAAAATTATTATTAATTGTGTTCTTCTTTGATATAAATTACCAAAACTATTATAAATCTAGTATTAAAAGTTTAGTAAGTGAATGAATTTAAGTATTTAAATGAGAATGAATTAATGATATTATGATATTATACCAAGATTAAATAATTAATTATGTAGAGAACAAATAAGCTTTTATTTAGGAATATTAAATCTAATAAAGAAAGAGAGCCCGCCAAGTATTTATTCTTTAAATAGCAATTTTTTTTGGTTAATTTTAAACTTGTGTTCTAATAAGGTTTAAGCGCCTAAAATATTATTAATCTTATTATTAAAGAAACTTTGCAGTAAAAAGTATTTGTTGTGTTTAATGATAAATAAGTGAGGAAATAATTGGTAAAAAAAATTACTATTAACTGTGTTATTCTTTAAGCTAAATTACTAAAATTATTATAAATCTAGTATTAAAATATTAGTAAGTGAAAGAATTTAAGTATTTAAATGAGATTCAATCAATGATTTTTTGTAGCAGCTTTTTACACTTCTATTAAAAGTCAATGAATATATTTTATGAAAAATAAAAATTTTTCAGAGAAAAAATAGGCTTTTATAAATTAGCATGAAATCTAATAGTGAAGAATTAGAATAAATTTCAAATTTATATATTAATAAAACTTAAGTACCATAAATATTATTAATCCTATTAAAAAAGAAGCTCTGCAGTAAAAAAAAATTATAATAAATAGTAATCAATTAACCTGAATCATCTCTAAGAATGATTGCAGGAGACAACATTTGAACCCAAAATGCATTAACAAATCAACAAAAAATAAATTATTTATTAGAAAAAAATTAGATTATTTTTTAGGTTAAATTGATTTTAAAAAATAAATGCTTGTATTTTAAGAATAATTGTAATATTTTTTATAAATTAATTAAAAAAAGAATACTTTCAAATTTAATTTTTTAGGACTCTAATTAATATTAATTTATACTTTTTACTTTAAGAAATAGAATATATTACATTCAAATATATACTATAATTATACTTGAATAAGCCGCACTCTTCAATAAGCCCCTGTTCTAATTAAGTCTGAAAATTAAATTTTGATAAAAAATTTTCTATCTAAAAAAAACAAAATAAATGATATAATAGAATAAATATTTTTATAATCTAGAAGATGTAAGTATTATTTTGTAATTAATTACTCTTTAATTTTATTTTTACTATTAAAAAAGTTTTTAAACTCCTCTCTTTAAACTCATACTCATCTACATATTGATCTCAGGTAAATTTAATATATAAAAATTATTCTTATTTATTTTATGATTATTATCAATTTAAATTTTTTTTCA
>AFXY02002354.1:0-14979 GCA_000231845.2 Tetrahymena malaccensis 436
CCCCAACCCCAACCCCAACCCCAACCCCAACCCCAACCCCATTTTTATATTATAAAATGCTAACTTAAGTTTATTACTCATTATTTTAATATAGATATTAATAAAATGCTATATAAAGAATAAAATTAATAATTGTTAGGGTAATTAATATTGCTACAAAATGGTTGATAAAATTTCTAAGTTACTGATTAAATAAAATTGCAAATTTCTTTTTTAATTAAAGGTAAATATTTTGTTAAAAATTGTATAATTTTAATATATATACTATAAATAATATATTTAACTTCTTAATATTATTAATAGTTATGTTTTTTTAATAAATCATTTATAAATTTATACCTTTTAACCAAATTCAGAAAAAATTGTAATTAAAATTAAACAAATTTAACTTTAAAAATAAGCTTTAAGTATTTCTACTAGTTAAGGATGTGTCATCTTCAAAGAAGGTTAACCTCTTCTTAAATTTTTCAATAATCAAGAAAAAAGATTGATGTAATTAGCTTCAGAAATATATATTAATTGTCATTCAGAATACTAACAAATATAATCTCAGGTTGTTTATTTTTAGATTTAAATTTATTTGTAACTTTTTTCATTTGAAGTTATCACTACCAGGTATTATATAATTTAAAAGACCTTACTTGAGGAAATAAACCAATATTATAGTAATTCAAGTGGACGTAATGATATAATTAACTTTTAAATTTCTTTACTTAAGTGAAATCAGTAAGTGAAGAATCATTTTATTTTAATTTGCTGCTTTTTGTTATGACATTTTTTATCAAAATAACAAAAACTCAAATAAAATTCTCTTTTTCTTAAAAGAATTACGAGTCAACAAATAACTAAGATTTAAAATAAATATTAAAAAAATTCATTCAAATAAAATAATTGATTTAACTAAAATTTATTAAGTTAAATATTTTTATTATGTCATTATATTTAATTTTGAATGTTATTTTTTTAATATTTCAAATAAATTTATAGATAAACAATAAAGAGTAATATCCTTGAAAAAATAAATTTAAAATAGAACTTATGTTTTAAGACTTAAAATACGCTTTAATTATGTTTTCTGAAAATTTTATTATTTATTATTTAAAATATGTTAGAAAACCCTTTATTTCCAAAAATTTTTCAAAAATTAACTGTGAGATTCTTTTTTTATAACTTTGAGATAACAAAGAAATATATTTTTAATTACCTCTTTATACTAAATATAAAATACTGTGTGGTTGATTTTAGTGATAAAATAAATTTTAAAAATAATTTATTTAAAATACTCAAAAAATTTAGTTTCAAAACAAACAAAAATTCTTTTTACCCTTCTAACTTTTCAATTATATTAAACTCAAAAAAATCTCAAATATATAATGATATTTGAAACCCTCTTAAAATATTTTAAATAATTTATAAATTTATCACAAATTTATTTAATTCAAAATACAACAAGAAATTAATAAAAATATATTTCAATAATAACTATTATATTTTGTACTCATTTATATTATTTTTAGTTAATATATTCTTTTGATTTTTCAATTGACTATTTCTCTATATGAGATGATCTTTTCTTATCCCATAGCTTAAATTACAGAGATAAGGATATCCTTCTAACTTTCAAAATCAGCTCTCAATTTTTCTACCATTTGTAACTCATCTTCAGGAAGTTTAAGATCCTCCTTGGTTTCTCCATTTTCAACCAAAAGAGTAAGATAACTATCGTCAGCAATATTCATAAGCTAATATTCTTATTTCTTGACAAAAGGTACCTCCATATTGTGTGATGTTGGACAAGAATCTTCATATTTTCTGCCAGTGAAAATATCGATGCCAATAATTGTAGCCTTTGCATGACCATGTTTACCTGCCTTACATGTTGTCATTTCAGTAACTTTACATGGGAAACCTCTTAGGATTGCATAACCATTTTTCTTAATATTACCAGCTTGCATAGGATAGGTAAGAGAAGAGCCAGCTTCTCCTTTATAGAAATTTTCTTCGTCAGACATAGGTAAAATTTTTTGTAATAATGTAAGTTTTCTATTTAATTGATTTATGAGTAAATTAAAAAATGAAATAAATCTGGTCGATTATAATAAACTCGATAACAGAATATAATAATTCTTCTTTGTCTTTGTTTATACTTTTCAAGCAATCATTTATTTTCTTTTTCTATTTTAATTATTAAATAATTTATCAAATTTTTTGATGAATAATCCATATGATATAAGCTTATTCATAAAAGCAACGCCAGCTAAAACTCATTAATTTTTTATAAAATAATATTTTATAATGTTAATAAACCAATTAAACTTTAATATTAAATCTTATTAGTTAAATTATTTATTTTTTATTTTTAATCATAGTAAGTTATGCAAAATTAACAACTAATTGTATGTTAAGATGAATATCTAAATATTTGCGTGAAAATTATGTAATTAAGCTTATTTATAATGAAATAATTTAAATTTGAAAAAGTGTTTGCCTACAAGAATTTATTATGACTGATATCAACGCAAAATTAATTAATTAAATAAATATCCAAAAATAGTAATTAAAAATATATCAGATTTATGTATATTTATTATTCATATTATTGATTAATTTACTAGCCACTTTAATTTACTTTTTATTATATCAGAAATTTAAAATTCTTTCTTAATTTATGAAGAAATATTAATTATTATAAAAATTAACCTAAGAACTTTTACTTCGTATTTCTTAATTAAATATAACATTTTTTAACATTTCTACCAATTTAATCTAATATTAAAGAATTTGTTATTTCTGATTGAAAGAAAAATGAAAATTTAAAATTAAACAAATATAAAAAATATTTTTTCAACTTTTATGTGAAATTGAAAAGTTAAGTTTTAGTGAAATTTATTTTCTATAAGATTAAAAAAAATAGCTTATAAAAGTGTTTAGACTTTTTTATTCAATTAAATAGAAATAATTCAATTTTTTAAAAGTAAAGTGAATTTTGCTTGGAGCTGTCAATTTTTTAATAAAACTAATATGGTCTTTTAAATTATTATAATTAGAAGAAATTATTTCAAAATAATTAAGAAAAAGAAACCAAAAATTAGAAAGAAAGAATTAAATATAATATTTTATTATCATAGACAAGTTAAAAATATATAAGAATTACTCTTAACTGATAATTAGTTGTTTATAAGCTCTCAAATTTGGTTTCGCTTAACTCATAATTAAATCATACAAAACACTTTCATACACTATTGAAAACTAGTATTAAAATAAAAATTTAAAATGTCTGACTGCGAACATTATGACTAAGGAGAATCTGGTTCTTCTTTTACTTACCCAATGTAAGCTGGTAATGTCAAGAAAAATGGATATGCCATGTTAAGAGGTTTCCCATGCAGAGTTACTGAAATGACAACTTGTAAGGCAGGTAAGCATGGACACGCAAAAGCAACTATAATTGGAACCGATATTTTCACAGGCAGAAAATATGAAGACTCTTGCCCAACCTCACACAACATGGAAATTCCATTTGTAAAGAAATAAGAATACTAACTAATAGATATTGCAGATGATGACTATCTTACACTTTTGCTTGAAAATGGTGAAACCAAAGAAGATCTAAAACTTCCTGATGATGAACCAGAATTGGTCGAAAAACTTAGAGCAGATTTCGAAAACTAAAAAGATATTCTTGTCTCTATAATATCAGCTATGGGATAAGAAAAGATCATTTCTTATAGAGAAATAGCTAATTGAGGTTCTATTTAATTCTTTCTTTTTATGCTTTTAATTCTTAACTTAGCATATAAGAAATATGAAATAAAATAAATTTTTAATTATTAATTTTAATAAAAATATATATTAATGATTAAAATATTTTTATATTTCTTTATGGCTGTTTGAATTTAATACAATAATAATTAACAACTTAAGTAGATTTTATTTTTTTAAAGCTAATAAGCATATCATTCAAATTTTAGATATCTTATAAAATATTATTTTTAAAAGTGATTTATTAGAAGTTATTTATAAAATATTGTTTATTTACAAATATTTTTAATTTGAATTATGTGTATTTATAATAATGTCTGAATATGCAAATTATTTAAAAATAAAAAATGATAAATATTTATAATTTATAAAATTGATTATATTTAGATAATAAAGATATTCTATTCTATATTTACAAATATAAATTATTAATTTAAAAATGTCAAACATTTATTATTAAAAAAATTAATTGAAAAATTAATTCTAATTAGGCAATTAATTATAAGGGAGTGCTTATGGATAAATTTTAAGAAAATTAAATTTTAGAAAGATAGGAAAATATTTAAATGAGAATAGGTAGGTGGATGGACAAAATAACCCTAAGGTTCTTACAAAAGTTAAGTTTTTATAGTTAATTTAAAATTATCAGTATTAACAAAATAACTAAAGCAATAAAGAACTAGTTGTTAAATAGTAAATAATTTTTATAAATATTGGAAAGTAGTCTATTTTAATATTATATCTTATTTTGCAGAATTTTTTTTAATCTATCTAATTTAAATAAACATAAAGTTAATAAAATTTATATAATAGTATTTGATTTATGTTTATATATTTTGTTTTAAATTTAAAAAGATAAATATAATTTAAATAACTTTTAATATTTAAAAAATGAAAACAAATTTGAGTATTTTTTTATAAATATTAATAACAATTATCTTTAATTGAATCATCATTTAAAGATCTTTATTTTCTTCTTGTTACACTTTGAATACTTAATGAATGATATTAAACAATTAGTTAAATATTTTATTAACGTAATAAAATATGCATGACTTACGAGAAAATATTTTAGTTTTAAATAATTTATAAAAAATATTTTATTTTTTTAAAAATTTAAAAAAATGCTCTTTAAATTATTTAATAAATCTCTATTCTTTTAAAACAGTATTAAAAAATAAACAAAATATCATAAAAAAGATTAAAGCTAACATTTTATATAAAATGAAAGCTAGTTTAATCGAAATGTCAATACTAATTATTAATAAACCTTGAAAGCTTATTTGGTAATTTTAGAAAACAATTGTATTCTTTATTAAATCATGAAAAGCTTGTTTGCCTATTTAATAAAAAAGTATTTATAATTTAATGATAAAATTGATATTTGATTCTACTATTGTAAAAAAAAACTTGTAACAGAAAACAGGAAATTAAAGAATATATATAATTTTAAAATGCTACTGTCTATCATAAAAATTCACTTTCTATTAAAATAAAGTAATTTGATTATTTGGTTGCTTATTGTGATATAAAAGCAACATTTATTTGATAAAAATAGTAAAATATAATTTGTTGTATTTAAATTATTCTTTCTTTAGTTTATATAAACTGACTGATAAAGCACTCAAAAAAATAAAAGCAATTCAAAAGAAAAATTTATAACACTATACATAATACATAATATATTTAAATTTGATATGAAATAGAATTTGATATATTTGTTAAATAAAAGGAAATAATTTAATTTGTAAAAAGCAATTTTTATCATTTATTATAATTATTTATAGCCAAGATCAAAAATTATCAATAAAGAGGGATTAAATAAAGTAGAGAGTAAATTATATGTCTACTTATCTGAATATATAATTATTATAATCTTTGTTAGGATATGTTTTGGTTTTATATTCATTATAGAGATATTTTATCAGCTCATTTTCAATAAAATATCTAAAAAATTCCTTGTAGATTTGCTTTGAGCGATTGATAAGTTCAAGGATTTTAATAACACATTTATTTTTAAATATTTTTATCATTAATTTTAATTCTTACATACAGTCCTTTTCCTCTATTTAATGAAATTGAAAATCTTGGAAGAGATATCTAACATTTTTGTAATTAAATTTATATCTGTTTTCATTAAATAATTAGACAAAAGTGATCAAAACTTATTTCTTTTCATCTTAATTTTAAGGATATAAATCATCGTAAATATTATTAATTCTGTTGTAGATATTTAATATTTATTGGTCAAATATGAGACCATTTTAATAGCAACAAAGCTGTTTATTATTAATATATTTATTACATCTTTATAAAATTGTTCTTATAGTATTTTTTTTTATTTCATTTTTAAAATGTCTTAATAAAGAATCATCTATGTTTAAATTAAATATTTATTTTACTTGTTAAATAATACTATCTTCTTTTGCCTTTCTTTTTTATTTGAAATTAGTATAGCTACTTGCTGTAGTTAGTGATTATGATTCTTATTAGTTTCCTTCATGCGAATTACTTTACTTAGATATTGATTAACTATCATACAGGTTAGGTTTATTTTTGACATTATTAGTAAAAGAATCCTCGTTCGTATTTTAATGTTAGTCTACTTCATTCATTTGAGAAGAAAACTAGTTTTATTATTAATTTAGGATTTAGGGTGAATAATAATATTGAAAATTCATTAATTATGTATTAAGTTCCTCATTCTAATCAATTTTTTCTTCTTACAGATCTTCGTAGTTAAAATCGTTACCAAAATTAAGATTAGAAATTTATTGAGAATCATAATTAAATAAATCAGGCAACCATAAATATGGATCATAAAAATCTCCACACTTAAAACCAGTTGAAACATTATATTGTTTTCCATAGAGTTGATCATTTTCTTTTTATGGAGGTTTTTGGTCATTATCTACAGTTGGTTGAGTTGAGAAACTTGAATCAGCTGAAGAAAAAGATTCTGGAAATATACAATTTTTGCTCATTTTTTTTAAGTTATTTTCTATTTTATTTATTTTTAATTAGAAAAGTATATACTAATATGAGCTTTTAAATTGCGAAAATCAGTCTGTCTGTAGAATAATAACAATCTCATTTTTAAAAAAGAGAATAATAAATATGATTAATTCATACAAACAAATATATAAGCTTTTTTCATATTAAGTATAAAGAATAAGTGATTAATAATTCAATTAAAATGAAAATATTATTTTTCTGAAATATAAAGTAATAAAATAAAATATTTAAAAAATTTAGAAGAAAGTAGTATTTTATATTTTATGTATGAAGGAAAGATAGAAGATTGTTGTCAACTTTTTAAAATTCATGAATAATTAAATTTTTCCTTCCTTATCACTTATAAGGGAGACTTGACGATCAGAAATTATTTTTATTGAAAATAATTAATCTTCTCCTTCTGTTTTAAAACTAAATCATTTTTATCTACTGGTTGGTAAAACAAAAAGAAAATGTGTCTTAAACCTATTGACATAATAAGCAAAAGTATTCAAAAAATTTAGTCATATTTGTATTGAAATTAGAATATTTAAAAAAATGTTTAGGTTAGTTAACCAGAGTAAACTTTTGGTAATATTTAAAGCTCTTATGCTTTTTTAATGTAGATGTTACCCTTATCGGGTTAGATTAAGATTAATTACAATCCCATTACTTAATAAAATAAAAATTTGATTAAAAATACTTAGATAAGGTAGATTACAGCTAATATTAAAAGTAAAAAAAAGCATTTTTTTGAAATTCTTTTATAAATACAATTTGAATTTAATAATTTATATATTTTTATGGCGTCACAAGAAAGAAATTAAATATTCTTGTAGAAGAGTAGTAATCAGAATTTAACAATAAATTATTTATTTTGAAATCGTTTTATTCTATTCTATCTAAAAATAAAATTAAAAAAATTCAGTAAATCTTAACTTAAATTGATTGATAAGCATTTACATATTTATGTGAAGATAAATTTCCTACTAAAAGAAATTTCTTTTTTCATGTATTTCTTTCTATTTTCTCCTTCTATTTGCATTTAACTTAATAAAATAGAAGGCATATTCAAATTTTAGTATTCATGTTAATTGTTAATTTTTCTAAATAAAAAGTGCTTTGCTTACCATATTGCTTTAGCTTTTAAAGTTATGTTATAATTTTATTGTTTCTTTAAAATATTTAGCATATTTCAAATTTAAACTAAATGTTTTACTATATTAGAAAATTTTATTGAAAATTATTATTTCTAAGAATTTAGCAATCATCTCTTTTGTATATTTTGAATATGAATTAAAATAATACTCATTATAAAAGGAGAAAAAGAAGCTTTTGAAAAAATATTCAAAAATTCTAATTTTATGATTGCTTTTGCTAAATTTAAATGAAGTAAATAAGTTCAAATTTGTCTCATTAATTATAAATATTTTTAAAATATCACCATCTTCAAATTCTATTGGATTCATTTTGAATTATTTTGATCTAGGTCCTTCTTTGTCTGTCTGTCTGTCTGTCTGTCTGTCTGTCTGTCTGTCTGTCTGTCTGTCTGTCTGTCTGTCTGTCAGAAATCCTAACACATTAACCTAAAACTATGATTATACTAATAATAATCGCTCTATTTATGAAAAATGTTAATTATAAACTGAGATTTCTTTGGAATATTTTAATACAAAAAATTTGTTTTTTATGAACATTTTTTAACAAATTTCTAGTTTATTTCACGTTTATCCTATGAAACAATCATCATATTTCTAAATGGTTTATTTTTGATTCTTATGTAGAATTAAAAAAGATAAGATGTATTAATTACAAATAAGTTGAGCATGTTAGTTTAATAAAAACATTTTTAAATTTCATAAGATAGCATTTATTCATATTTGATAGTCTTAGACAAGTTTATTTTCTGCCTTAAATAATTATCAAACAATCATCTTTTTGGCTACTTCTATGCTTTTGAGATCAATAAAGTTAGCAACTATGGCTATTAAAAAATTTGTAACTAAAAATGATAAATTACTTTTTATCTTTAATTGTTAAAAATATGAAATTAATTTTAGAAAAATATATTCTTTTTAAAATACTTCTTTATTAAAATACATTTATTTATCTATCTATCTATCTATCTATCTATTTACTCCTATTAATTTATTCAAAAACTCGAATGTATATTTTCTCTTTTAAATTTACTATTTTTAATATTCAACATAAATTTAAAAAGCTTAAATTTTATAATGGGTAATTAAAATTGTTTTAAATGGCATAGATTTTTATGGCATACGATAAATCTTATTTGCTAAATCTTTAAATATTTTTATTGATTAGGTATGAAAATATTTAATCTATCTGCTTTTCATTTATATTAAAAATAATTTAAGTTTTTAGAGAAGTTTTTGTTTTATGATAATAAAAGATTACTGTTCTTTTTTATTTCGTGCTAAAAATAATTCCTACATTCAATTTCAAAATTTACTTAACCATTTGAATTAGGTTAGCAAATATGAGCCACCTTATATGTTATTTCTAATTTACATTAAATTATCTTAAGGACTTGAAATGAAACACAATTACTCTAATTATCATGCCAATTTTATAAAAATTTTATTATATTTGATGAATTATACTTTTATTACTAATGTTCATTATGATAAATATGCTCTAAAATAATTTTTATGAATACATGAAGAATAAACAAAATTATTTTTAAAAATTAGTGTAATAGAATGAAACAAGTTCTTTAATGTAAGATAAAATAAAATTTGTAAAAAAGAACATATCTTCTAAGAGATTTAAATTAAATTTAGCATTTAAAAATATTTCCAGTTATCATTTGATTGAAATTTTTAAACTTTTAAATATAAAAGTAACTTAATTAACCTGAAAATATCATAGAAAATGAAGGGTTTATTGGAATAATGACTGAGTAAAACTCAAAATATTAAATGCCTTCTAGAAAATAAATATCTTCTAAAGTATAACAGCTCTATAATATTATTTATTAATAAATTAAATTAAAGATTCTTTTCTAAGATATCTATCTAAAAAAATGGTTGCATTACTATTTTTTAAATTATTGTTTTTATATTCTAAATTCCCATATCTAAATATATATTTATTATTTCGTAATAATTTTAACAGCTCTAATTTTTGCATAATTTGAGATTTAGCAAAAATATGTTAATAAAATTACCACAAACTTAAATTATGGAAATAGGCAATTAATTTATTAATTAGATTAGATAATAGTTTATGGTTATTTACTGTAGAAAAATAAATAATTTTTACTGAATCTTACTCTTTGAGTAAAATTAGAAATCATAAACTGTTAAAATTAATTTGACAATTAAAATAATTTTTTTATTTTATATTTTTATTAAAAATTTAATTTATTATAAATTTTTCATTTTTATGATATAAAATTGAAAAAAATAAAATTTTTTAAATCACTAAGTAAATTAAAGCTAATTTTGTTAGCTTTACTACCACACATTAAAATATAATATTTTAAAAATGTAATAAATAAAAAGCTTATATTTATCAATTCAACTTGTCTTATAAATCAGTTAAATAATCGAATTATCAGTTATTTTAAATAAATTAACCAATCTTATAAAAAATTTTATTATAAAATGCTTTACTGAAGCGAGTTCAAAAGTTTATTAAATGAAACTTATTTTCATTTTATTATACCTAATTCATTATAAATAAACTTTAGTTTATGCAAATAGATTTGGCTAATTAGAAATATCATAAGTTGAAAGACAAATGAAAAATACAATAAAATAAAATTCTATATTGGCTTATCAAAAACTGAGCATTTTCTTGTATTTTTACAAGTTTTCTAAATAGGAAAACTGTTATAAGTAACAGTTTTTTTATTTAAAAATTAAATTAATCCTTCTTGTCAAGAATAAAACAAATAATGATGTTTCTTTATGGTTAATGTAGATTTTTAAAAATTTTGTTTTATGCTAAATAATCATTTTTTATACAATAAAAAGAGAGATATAATTTTTTGATTTGTTTGATTAAAATTAAATTAAATCTAAATTTAGTTTTGAGTTTATTAAGAGAAAAAAAATATAATAATAAAACGTATTTAGTATTTATAGGTTCATTCAATTCTATTAATTAATTTATCATCATTTTGAAAAAGACATTTTGAAAAAATTTGTATGATAAATATAATTTTAATAATAACATTCTGTTCAACTTTTAAAATATATTCTTCTTTTTTACATTTTACAAGATTTAAATATACAAAAAAACATTTTTCATAATTTATTAAATAATCTCAAATCAGAATTTTTGTTATATGAATTTGTATCTCATAAAACCATTTAATTAATTATCAACCTCCTCATTTTAAGAAATTTAGCTCTTAATTTCTTTTTTTGTGTTTCATGTATCTGATTAAACCTTTTAATTTGAATATTAGTGATTATCAATATGAAGTATAAAAATAAATATAAATTTGATTCTAGTAAATTATTATTTTTACTTAAGGTTGATTGCCAAATTTGATAGTTTTTTGCATTTAGATAAAGCAGATAGTAAATCTAGAGATCCAGACTCGCCAATTTAATTGATGCTTTTTATTAATTTAAAAAAATTTAATTGTTAATAATTAAATCTTGTAGAGATAAGAATATATTCTTAGTAAGAAAATTAAAATATGAATCTAAAGTAGAAAATATATAAGAAATATAAAAATTTTTTTTTTTCCAATAAGTTAAGAATTAATTATTCTTAATTATGTTTTTATATAATTTGATGAATTAGATAAATAAATTTATAATTCATATTTTACTTGAAAATTAGAGCCAGACTTAAGAGGTTAGTATATTATATTAAATTGAAACCAAGTTGAGATACACCAAATGAACTTATCTTATTTTCTCTATTAAAATTATTAGTATAGATTAATTAATGATATAAATACAATTTTAAAATAAATAAATTATAAATTATTTAGGTTTTAGTAAATCAAATTAAGTTTTTTTTTCTAAAAGAAAAATCTTTTTTTAAATTCAAAAATCAATCATTTAATAAATTTAAATTTCAATATTTTAAATAAATCATCTTAACCTCAGATTAAGTGTCAAAGTTTAGAGATTAATACATTTTGATAATGCTACACCTAAATGAGATATACCTTCATCTTAAATAAGATTTTCACTTTATAATTTATTGTATTTATTAGTTCACATTTTAATAAATAATTAATTTTGTAGAATCAACTTAAAAACCTTAATTTTATAGCTAATAATACAATTAAGAAGACAAACTTAAATAAACTTTCTTTTTTACCCTAGATAGAGAGCTAAATTCTAGAGATTAGCGCATCTAGATAAACCAGAACTTAAGCTTTATGTACCTTATGCTCCGATTAAGTTATTACTTTTTTTATTTAAATTTAATAATTTAATTTAGTGAAGTAACTTACAAGAGTATATTTTTAAAAATATTTTGAAATCAAAAAGAAAATTAAACTAAATAAAATATTAATATGCAAATAAATAATCATAAAATATCATTACTTTCTATCACTTTTTACTTAAAATATATCTTTAAAATTAATTAAAAAAATCAAGAATAAAAGCATTTAAATGATTTTACCTCAGATTAAGTACCAAATTTGAGAGGTTAAAACACTTTGCTAAAGCATGACATATCTCTGATGCTCCCTATGAGCCAATAAAATTCTAACTATTAAATTAAAGAAAAAAAAATCCGGTAAGAATTTCTAAATTTATATGAATTTAAAAGCAAATATAAAGAAATTATTTAGTTCTACCTCAAGTTCAGAGTTAAATTAGAGATTTTGCTGCATTTTGCCAAAGCTATACCTAAGTCTGTTGCACCTTAAGTAGTAATATTATTTTGCCTTTTAAAAATTTAATCTAATAAATTAGCAACTAAAAAAATTTTTTCAATGAAAAATAGTAAATTAAAACTATTATTTTAAGGATAAATGATCTGGATTAAATCAGTTTATTATTAATAATCTTTAAAAGATGGTAAAATTATATAGATTTATAAAAGTTAATCTTAGATATAAATTATAAACATTTATTTACCATAGTTCAAGTGTTAAAGTAGAAATGTTTATGCAATTTGTTAAAGTAGAATATAAGTTGGATGTCCCTTAATCACCAATTTAATTTTCACTTCGATTAATTTAAGATTATTTGATAATAACTAAAATCAACCCAATCAATAAATTATTTTTACTCAAGGTTTAGTATCAAACTTTAGAGATTAGTGCACTTAGCCAAAGCAGAGCCTAATTCTAAAGCACCTTTTGGACCAATTTAATTCATGCTTTTAATATATAATAGTCATGATAATAATTAGAAAATTTAAATGTAATAAATTAAAAAGAGATACAAATAAATTAAATTTAATGTCAAAAAAGAAAATAAAAAAACGAAATATAAAACAACTAAATTTAAATTATTTTAAATTTTAATATTCTAATTAATTAAAATAAAAAATAATAGAAAAAAAAACAATTATGATTACTCAAGATCAAGTTTCAAAGCTGAGAGATTAGAGCAATTAGCTAAGCCAAAGCATATTTCTGAAATGCTATTTGCGTCGATTTAGTTACTCCTTCAAATATGTTAAAATATATAAATTTAACGTTTGGTGGCATAATTATAAAGAATTATTAAAATTTTAAACAATTATTGAATTAAAATATCTAAGCAATTGTTATTTTTTATTACTCAAAATTAGAAAAAACTGAAAAATTTAAAAGAAAATAAATAATTTTTTACTAGAGATTAAGATTCAAACTTGAGATGTTAATGCAATTTGCTAAAGCTTAACCTAAGCTTGATGCTTAGTCACGTTGAATTTTATTGTAACTTTTAATTTTATTGAAATATTTTAAATTTTATAGTATATATAAGAAGCTCTTATCAAAGATAATTAGATTTTCTTTATAAGATTTCTTATAAAGTGTTGTATTTTAATAAATAAAGTTTTCTATTTGATAAATCCTTATATAAAACATTAATAATTTATTACCCAAGATTTATCTAAAGAACACTGCAATCAGATTGAGAAGAGCTTAAAAACTATTGATAAAATAAAAATTGATAAATAGTTATTGTTAAAATAATCATTTACATCTTCAAGGTTTTCGAAGTCTTAATTCTATGAAATCATTCTTTTTGCTTTTAAATATATTCAATTATATATTTTTATCAAGAAATTTTAATTAATTACAAAAACGTCCTAATTTATTTTTATTAATTTAGAAAGTTAGTTTAGAAGAAAATTTAATTAAAAATCCTAATATCAAATATCAAATAAATAACTTATTTTTCTAAATAAACAATAAATAAGATAAATTAGTAAATTTCAGTTATTATCTTCTAATTTTTTAAGAAAGTTTTTTAATATTTCAAAATAAATATCCTTTTTATAAATTTAACATATTTAATATGATTTAATAAAACTAACATAAACTAATATTCTATGTATTTTAGTTTAAAAAATATAAAAAATAAAGATAAATAAAATTAATTGATTTTATATTTAAACATTTTTTTTCAATTTAACAATAATTCCATGTATATTTATTATTTTTTTTTATCATAAATCTATCTATATTGATTTTTTATTTCTTTCACAAATATAAAATATAAATTTTAGCTTTAGAATTTATATAAAAATTCATTTAGTATAATTTATATATATATTTCACATAAAAATAGATCTTGTAATTTTATGACTTACATAAGATACATCTTCTATATTTCATTTTATGTCTTTCATAAATCGATAGCTTTAACAACTAATCTTTTAGCTTTTAGGCACTTGTTTAATATTTTTGAGTGTGGTCCATAAATTTAATTGTTACTATCAATAGATATTAGAGATAATTACAAAATAATATGAGTAAATATTTTCATTATTTTATGAATAAATTAAAATTAAAAAAATTGAAATATTTTCATTTTTTGATGAATTGTTTTTTATTTCTTATTTCTTTCAATCTTTATCTTAAAAATATAAAATCAATGTCTTAATCGAAATCAAAAAGTAAATAAATCAATTAAAAAGATTGTTTTTGTTTTAATTTATTTTGATATTAAAAAATATCACAATCTAAAATAAATAAGCTGTTTTTACCTGAGAACAAGTGTCAAATTTGAGAGATTAATGCAGCTTGCTAATCCAGAACCTAAGCCTGAGGCACCTTCATCACCA
>JH720255.1:3223-14859 GCA_000231845.2 Tetrahymena malaccensis 436
ATTATTTAATCTTATTTCTTTTTTATTTATAAAATTATTTATTATTAAATTTTGTTGAGTATTTAAAATAATGAATAATGTAACCAGATAAAATAAAATAAGAGATATTTGAATTTAGAAGTATAATCTCAAAAAAGAACAAAATTTATATCAAACACAATAATCTTAATAAAGTATTTATTTTTTTCAGGATATAAATGTACCTTCTTTAATAAATTAAAAACTGCTATTATTAGTACTTATCAAACTTATCTTTAGTTTCTTTAGCGATTTTTTGTATATTTATCTTCGATATTAATAAATATATTGATTATTTTCATCAAAATATAAAATAAAATAAAAAAATAATTAATTATATAATGAGATTAAATAATGAGTAAAAGTAATAACTCATAAAATATATACAATCTAAAAATGATAATTTTAAATATTTTTGTAATAAAATTTTTTTCTTAAGTACAATTTTGCATATTAAATTTTATATTATAAATTTTATTTCTTCTTAACAATATATCATATTCTTTTTAAATTTGTGTTAATAGATTAAATTTTGCTCAATTCATAATTCACACTTAAATTCATATTTTAAAAATCTTTAAGGCCTTTTTTTAGTATTCACAAAATGAAATGGATGTGTAATATAAACATAAATCAGGTACTATTATATACATTTTATTCTTGCAAAAAACACCAACTTAATCCCATCTAAAAGCTTTTATTCTTGCCCTAGCCCAAGAATTAGGTTTTTTTTTAAGAAAAAATTACAGAATTTATAAGATAAAAGCACTTTGCTTATAAATTATAAAACTATAATTTAAAAAGAGGTAGCTACAAAATAATTAATAAAAATTGTACTCTTAAAATTAATAAATAAATAAATATATTTTATTTCTCATTTTTTATTTTTTATTCTTTACAGTGTTTGATAATATTTTATGTAATTAATAAATTTATTGAATTGATTTAGTCAAATACAAAAAAAAGTTTATTTATTAAATTTAAACCTTGTATTGTTGGTTCTAAAAACACAAATATGATATAAATTTTATTCTGATTTCAATAAAAACTCAAAATAATCAATCATAAAATATAAGAAATTTAAAAATAATTATTATTTGAGCAAACAAATTGTTTAAACAAAGAAAAGATTTGAAGCTATAAATTTACTTTTCACACAAGATAAGCATTTAAAAAATATAAAAATCTAATATTTATATTTTTAATTAATTATATACTTAGAATAAATTGAATATTTAAGTTTTCACATTTTTTATATGTATTAAAGATCTTTTTGAAATGCCTCAAATTACTTTTCTTGCATAGAATTTATAAATGAGACAGGTATACTTCCTTTAGGATCTACTAATTGATACATCTCTATGTGTGTTGTATTTTCGTTTATTTTTTTTAAGAAAATAACACCAAACTTTGCATCAGCCTTTATTGCATCACTTTTAGGAGCATTTTGATGATCATCAATTTAATCTTTTGTGATTAATATTTCACCATTACTTAATCTTCTTCTATGTTAAACACTCAATGAATAACGAGAGCTTACTACAAACTTACTTTTAGTTTTGAACAAAGTGACAATAGTATCTTAATCAATAGCTTCTAGTTTAGTTAATTAGTCACACATTTCTCTATTGTTCTTCTATGCATCTAACTCCTCAAAAAAGTATTTAGAAGCCTTCTCGAAATTGATGGGCGCATTCCCTTCAAACTTGGTGAGTTTTACTTCGTAGTTATGATAAACAGTTGAATACATAATTATGTTATCAACTTACTTAACTTATTTCCAATTTGTTTTGATTTCTCTCAAAGCAAGATTTTCATTAAGTTTGTTATTTATAATATTGCTATACTTATTTCCTATCATTTTGTTTGTTTAATTTATTTTTAATTTATTATTTATTTTAATTTCTATTGAAACTCTTTGAGTATTTAAATGTTAAATTTACAAATTGTTAGCTTATAATTTTGTGAATCTCAAACTATGTATTAATAGATTTGATTAGAAGTTATTAAAAGCCTACTGAGCAACTATTTAGAATATATTGTAAAATCAATTATATCGTACAAATATAAAACAAAAAAATATTTCTATTAGTTTCAAATTTAACATATAATAAGATATTAGTTAGCAATAATCCATATTTGACATGTAATGAACTATCATAGTTAGTATCAAAGATACAAATTAAAAAAATTCAAATAGATATTTTTTTTAATGTGATAGATAAATTAATTGAAAATTCTATCAAAGAGTTTTAGATAATAAAATTTACCAGATTTCATTTGCAACAAATGTTAATAATTCAAGTAATTAAATCTGCAAATTAATTTAAATGCTGTTTAAATCTGACAATTAAAGTGAAATTAATTAAAAAGCAAAAATAATGGTTATTGTGATTTGTTCATAAATTGAGTAATTGGCTTAACAAATCGATATAAATTCTTTTAAAATCTGGATATTAGGAATATATTTAATAAATAAAAAAATGTTTTTCTTTTAATTTTTAAATTATAATTTATTCTATGATTTATATATAAAAGAATTTTATGTACTTAAAATATTATTTAAATAAAAATTATTTATTCATTCAATTAACATTTTTTTATGTACTTTTAACAAAAACATACCCTAATTTTGAAGATAGTTATCTTTTTATATATCCAATAATTTAAATAAAGTAAATATGAATCTGAAAAATTTCGCATGGTCTTAAGATACACGACTAACTATTAATTATTAAAAATAGAAGATATAAATTTTCAGAAAAAACCTTTAAGGGAATTTAAAATATAATTTAAAATATGATGCATAAATTTTGTTTATATTCTTGTAGAGCCACTTCTAATTATTACAGATGTGTTCAAAAATTAGAGCCGGAGAAACTTTGAGCATTAATAAAAAAAATATTAAATTAGAATTCTTAACTTTTAATTTTTAATCTACTGAAATAAAAAAAAAGTAATTAAGTTAAACATCAAAGAAATGATCATATTTAATATTTTGTAAGTAAAAAATTATCATTAATATTTATAATTATATATTGAAGGGTAATATAATTAACAAGTATGAATATTCAATGAATTTTACAATTAAATTTTATTTAATATCTCATTAAATAAAAAATATTTCTAAGTTTTTCTCATTATTTTATATTTTGTCCTTGTTGCTGCTAAATGACAGCTGACACAACTTTCTTTCGAGATTGTCATAAATACTAACGATTGTAATTTTTGTCAATTTGTTTCAAAATTTCTTAGATCTTATTCTAAAGATCATATTTTCAAATACTTTTCTATTTAGCTGGTATTTTATGTTTCCTCAAAGATTTTTTGTGACATTCAAATCTGGACTCTTTGGAGCTATGCTAGTAGCTAAGTACCTTTCTTTTAAAACCAGTTTGTAGTAAGATTAGCTCTATGTAGAGGGTTTTTTCTTATTAGAATATAAGATCTCATGTGTAAAGGCCTTGATAATATTTTTTCAGGCTATATCTAAATGAATCCAAGTATCTTTCCGCTATGAGTTTAGGTTCAATAAAACAACATCATTATACGAAATGACTCTCCAAACACTGGCAAGATCCTTGACTAGAATTTGGCTGAAAAAAATTTTATTCTATTAGTTTATCTTCAAATCTTCGTATCTAGATCCTTCTATTAGCATCGATAAATTTAAAAGCTGATTTATTGCTAAAAATTTCCCTTGACCACTCTTAAATTCTCCATCAGTTATGATTGTGAGAGAACCGTAAACTCTTTTTAATATTAATATTAGTTATCAATGGTTTTTATACGGATTTATAGACTTTATGCCCCATATCATTTATTATTCTGTTAATTGTAGAGAAATTGACTAAAAGTTTGAGTTTTTCTTTCCTTTATCTTTTAGGCAAGCTCTTGTTTTCTATGTAATGATCTCTAAATTGATTGATTTATTCTTCTTAAAGTGATTTTGAGTGTCCTTATGTATTCCATTTTGATTGAACATCTCCTGTTTCTCTGTATCGTTCATAGTCTCTGCTTTTTAAACAAAATATCCAATTTTAATTCATCTGAGAATAGGTGGGTAGATTGGTTTTCTTCTTCTGATTCTTCAAATTCTATAAAATAATAAATAAAATTAATAAAGTTAAATTATATATATCTAAAAATTATTCATCTTTAATACCTATTAATTTTTTTTATCTAAAATTAAAACATATCATGAATTATACAATTTGATATGCTCTTTTAGAATTGATATTTATAATTTTTTGATTATGTTTAATTTCAAAAATAAGGGTGTTCAGTACAAACTTTACGCATTATACTTTAATTACTTAGTAAAAAGAGTATTGTATGAATAGCGATGGAACAAAGAAGAAAATTAAATTCAATTAACAAAATAAATAAAAAATTGAGAATAATATAAGCTTATTATTGTGAGCACAAGAACTTTATAAATAAATATAAAATAGATAAAAGTTATGACTAATAAGTAAATACAATAGATAAAACATTTTAAAAGCAATAAAAACATCATATAAAAAATAAAATTAACACTTAAATTTAATCTATAAATAAAAGCATGCCTAAAATATTAAAAATTTTAATTTTTTAAGAAATATAATTTTGATTTATAATAACTTAAATTTATAGAATGATCAAGTTATTGAGCATGTATAATTAATTACATTACTTGAAATAATTAATAAAATTAATTACTTTCAAATGATTAAAAGCAATAAATGAATTTCAAAATAGTTTCTATAAATTAAAAATTTTTTTAACATTAGTAAAAAAAATGAAAATATTAGAAACAGTTCATATTATGAATTAATTTTTAGGGAATAAAAGATTGTAAATGATAGTTCACAAAACTGGTAATTCACTTTCATAAAAAACATATTTTTTAATGATAGGGTGCTTAGCAAAAACATTAAACTATATAGATAATAGAATAGATGAATTTATTCAAGCCATAAATAAAATATTTTGTGGTTAGGAGAGATTGTTGATCTGGAAACTATACTGATACTTGAATGTGGAATATCTCATAGAAGTCACAAAGGATTCAATTATTTAATTGAAAAACATTGTTTCTAAATGGGAGCTAAAACCCACAAAAAATCAATATTGTCATACAATATGAGTATCTAATGGAAACTAGAAATCAAAAAGAGTGGAATTTTAGTTTTTATTACATTTCAACAAAGCAATTATATTTTATCTTACATTTTTCTTTTTAAGTCTTAATATGATCCACCTTCAATCTAGTGATTAAGTGCTTTTCATCAAATTAGTATAACTTTAGATAACAAATGGATTAGGAAAAATCTGCTAAGCTTTAAAATTGATTCAAATAGAAAGTAGGTTACTACTGCTCAAGCTTGAAGATGAAAAGAACTCTTGAATTCAAGTTGAAAATGAATAAGGATGATCTACAATTGAATCTTGAGCAATATTCTTAGAGCTTTTTTTAAATTTTTAAATTGAGTAGAATTTTTTGAAGAAATTAAATGAATTTTTTCTTACGGTAACTAATATTTTTATTAAAAAAAAATGTTAAAATTTTTGAGTTGTAAATAAAAAGAGTAATTAAATTAAAAGACCTTATTTTCTCAACCAATGATTAGTAGGAAGCTTTTTAAAAATAAATTAATTAATGAAATGAACAATTAGAAACTTAAATAAAGATTAAATTTTATCTATTTCTTAAATCTTCATCACTTTTAAATCTTAAAAATATAAAAGTATTACTTTATAAAAAATAATTTAAAGATTTTATTTAAATTTTATATCCTAATTATTTTAATTTATAAATATTTTTAAAAATGAAAAATAACAAATAAATATATTTTAATGTCTGTTTTCATTGTTTATTTGACAAAATCAGCTGTAAAGTTTTTAATAAATATCCTCAAAAATATAAATTTAGAAATAAACAATATTTTTTTTATTTGCAAAAGTTGGTATAACTTTGATTTAAATTACTAATATAATATTGATAAAATTTAAAAGAAATTAAAATCATATTAATTTTAAACAGTTTTAATTTATTGATTAATTTTAAATTTTTATTTTCAAATTATTTTATTAATTTAAAATATTTTATTTCATAAAATAAAAATATTGTCAGGTTAAAATTTAAAATATACATTTTATCTTGTTAAAACATTAATTAAATAGCAAGTTTCTGAATTAAAATACACAGAGAGTAAATCCCTATTATAAAATTTATTACTAATATATTTAAAATTTAATAGATTTTAAAAGATTACAAAAGAATTATTAAATAACAATAAAAACTTAAAAATATATTTATTTTTTTCTATTTTAATTATTTCACATTTTTTATATGGATTGGATATCTTTTTGAATAGCGTCAAACTATTTTTCTTGCATTGAGTTAATAAATGACACAGGTATACTTCCTTTAGGGTCTACTAATTGATAAATCTCAAAGTAAGTACTGTTTTCGTTAATTCTTTTCAAGTATATAACTCCAAATTTAGCATCAGCTTTAACAGCATCACTTTTTGGTGCGTTTTGATGACCATCTATTTGATCTCTTGTGATTAATATTTCATCTTAGCTTAGCCTTCTTATGTGCTAAACACATAAAGTTTGGCGTGAGCTAACGACAAATTTGCTTTTTGTTTTGAATAGAGTTACTATTGTGTCTTAATCAATAGCTTCTAGTTTGAGATATTCATCACACATTTCTCTATTGTGTTTCTAGGCATCTAAGTTCTCAAAATAAAATTTAGCAGCCTTCTCAAAATTCATAGGAGCAGTTCCTTCAAATTTACAGAGTTTTATTTCATAGTTATGATAAACAGTAGATGACATAGTTATGTTATCAGTATGTTTTAATTATTTCCAATTAGTTTTAATGTCTCTCAAAGCAATATTTTCATTAAATTTGCTATTAATAATATTGCTATACTTATTTCCTATCATTTGAGTTACTTGATCTTTTTTGTTTTTAATTGATAAAATGAATTATAACTAAATTTTGTTGAGCATTTAAAATAGTGAATATTGTAATCTGACAAAATAAAATAAAAAATATTTGAAAAATAGAAATGTAATCTCAAAAAATAATAAAATTTATATCAGACGAAATAATCTTAACAAAAGATAATTTCTCTTTTCAGTGAATATTTTTAATTTATTTAATAATTTAAAAAAACTATTAATAGTACACATAAGTTTGTGTTTAAAGAGTCTAGCAGATTTATTTTCATATTGAATTAATATCTTGACTATTTTCAGTAAAAAGATGTTGGTCTAATCCAAAAAATAATGAAAACTCAAATATATATTTTTTAATATTTAAATAAATTGAGTAATTAGAATAACAAATAGATATAAATTCTTTTGAAACCTGATGATTTAATATGACAAAGCTAAGTAAAGAATATTATTAACTTGTAAATTAATTATTTAGTTTGTACCACAATTTCTACATGAAATACATGTTTTAATTGTTCTCTTTATTTTCATTTTATTTGATTTTGTAAAATAGAAACCAAGTGAAGAAGTTTAGAAATTTCATAATTAAGAATTTATTAGATATTCATTTTGAAATTAAAAATTTACAAAATTAATAATATAAAAAGCATTATGTTTGAGTAATCAACTTTAATTAAATATAATTACTGGTTAAGTCTGATTAATTAAGATGATAGTAAAAATAAAGACCAAAATCATGAAAGTAATAAATCTAATATATTATTCAATAATATTATTAATATAATTATTTTTTCAATTTTATTAGTTATATAAAATAAAATATTTTGATAATATCTTATTTTAAAAATTAAATATTATTTTTTAATTCAATTGTTTTAATGTAAGTCTAATCATTTTACTCATAAAGCAAGTATAAGGGTCAACCGATTTTTATTTGATCAATATATAAAAAGTATAAATACTATTCTTTTATTTTTAAAAGATTTATTATGAGTTAAATATAGTGCTAATTACTTAATTATTTGATTTTATTTAGATTATAGAGCTTAATTTTTACATATAATTAATGATTTTTCATAGTATTTATTTAACAGATTAATCTTCTTAAATTAGCATACTAATAATATAAATGAATATAAAACTTTTTTAAAATAAAATCATTCAAGCAAGGTTTAAAAAAATAATTTATCATCCATAAAAATTAAAAAATTTTCTGTTTTGTTGATATTTTTTTGAAAATTAAAAAAACCATAACTCAAAAAATTTAATTTTTTATAGTGAAGTAAATTAATTTTGAAAACAAAAAAATTCTTTCAATAAAAATGATTAAAATGCTTTTTATTCATAAAATTTAAAATATTAATTTATTCAATTTGGATTTGATTAAAGATAGAGTATTATAAAAATTAAGAATAATAATTAAAAAGGTTAATTAAAAGTTTAGTTATATATATAAATAGTATGTGTATTAGTTCAAAACACAAAAGTTTAGCTAATAAGCTATTTAATGCCAAAATAAGAAATAATAAATGTGTTGACTAATATATTTTAAACTCATTTTACATACTAAGCAAAAAAAACAAGAAACCATTAAGCAAGCTTAAATTTTTAAAGTTTAAAGTTTCAATCTTTATATATAATTTTTTTTGAGTTCTTTTTTAATGCAGATCCTGCTTTTACTTAAGACTTTTGTTTGCTTTATGACTATTTTTTAAAAATTACTTAATTTAACTTTTTAAAGAATTAAATATGCTTACTTATTTTTAGTTGCTAGTAGCCTCATTTAAAATGTCTTCACTATCTGTTTTTTAACTACCTTAATCACTATCATATGAATCCTCCAATTAATCTTATTCTTAATCAAAGCTGTTTACACTTTTTTCTTTATTACTATCACTTGAATCATTATGTCCATTATTTTCTTCTTCACTATCACTTGAATCACTAGAATCATTACTTTTACTTTCTTAATCACTATCTAAACTATTTAAACGCATATTTTCTTCTTCACTCTCATAATGTAAAGAATCGTCATCATATTTATTTTTGTAATAAAACTTTTCCCAATATTTATAACTCTTATAATATTCATCACTCTAATATTCTAAATTTTTCCTTTTTTCATGTAGCTAATAAGATTCATTCTCATTTGTATATGGTTATTAAAATGCTTTAGTTGATTGATAGATAAAACCGTTTTTGAAAATATCTATTGATAATTTAATTCCTTATTGAGTCTTATGAAATTAAATATTTGGAAGAACAAAAGTATTAAATGTTTTTGTTTTAAAGAGATAGGTATCATCTTCATTTATGTCTTCGTTTTCACAATTACAAGAAGCGAAATTTATTTGGTTTTGAACTTTCAACGATAAATTATCAAATATTATTCTGCCTTAAGATACATTTTTTTGGTATTTATCAGAATTTATTTCAATTTTAATGTTATCGCCATTGATTTTAATCAAGTTATCAAAAATTAAAACAGAATTTTAATCTAAAATTCTTTTTAATCTTTATACATGGATTTTTTTTTGCTTTTAAAATATTTCGTTTGCGCTTTCATCATCTCCCAATCCACATCCGCATTTAAAATAAATGAAATCTTAACAAAGATCATCTGGCATAAAATCATTTAAACATTAAAATTAATCAGTTTTATCTTTTGTAATAGTTTCATCTTCAAAACTGCATGAATTTATTAGATTAAATATAAATATATCAATTTCTTGCTGGCTTTTAGAGTAGTCAATATTTTTGATATGTTTAGACTGAATATTAACATTTTTAATTCCATAAAGTTTTCCATTAAAATAATCAAGAACAACTAAAGTACCTATCTACTCCAACGGGATGTGAGATGGGAACCAATAGTAATTACCATCTGTAGCGTAGAGAATTTCGAGGTTCCTTTTCAGTAAATATACTCTTTTTATATCTTCCTTTGCATCTTAGATATTGTATCTCATCTTAACGCATTAGTTAAATAAATTAGCAGAGTATTACTATTAGTCAATCTCTTTAGTCATATAACAAGCCATATTGAACATTTTAGCCACATTTTCATCATAACCTAACCCATCCATCTTGTATATTAATTCTGTTCTAATGAATATTTTATTATTATCAAAGTAAGCGTTTCCTTCATGCTCGAATTACTAGTCAAAAATTATACAAGTGTTTTCTTAAATTTAATCAAAAACTATGTTTTTTATTTTAAGAGGTGGTTATTTATTTTTATTTTTTTAATTTCCTGTTAAGTATATGAGCATAGTGTATTTAGAGTATAGTCTGTTTGACTAATCTGCATATGGAGTATCATAATGAGATTTGAATTTCTTATCACCAGGCGCAAAATTATTAAGTCTAAAAACAGTGTTTACCTGTCTAAAATTCTTCTTATCAAAAAATTCACTCTCATTAATCATTTTTGTTAAAGAAAATGATAATTGATTTGAGTGGAAAATAAGTCTTTTTCCTCCTCTTTGCGAGTCGTTCAAAGGGACTGTGTAGTAATTCAACTTGTCTAACGAAAGGAGAGTATCTGTTGACCCTTGAATTAAAAATGTTTGAACTTATTTTTCAATTAATCTTTTATTTTTTAGCTAGAATTTAACATCATTAAAATGCTCATCTAAATTGAGAATGTTTTCAAAATTATGATATGAAAGATCATCTATACTTACAAAAATCACTGAATAATTATTTACCTCTATAAAATTATTCTTATCTAGGAATTTTGTAAGTAAATCTGTTTGAATGAATTTCATAATTTTTCTAGATTCTGTTGGGAAAGGACTAACATCGATGTTTTACAATGTAAAACTCTAAAGATCATCAGAAATAGAGATATCATAATCTTGCTAAATCTAAGAGCTGGACACTAGGCTGCGAGTGATATCAAGAGCTCTTTCAATTTTTTATTTATCAGAAAGTAAATTAAACTCTTGCTAATTCAAGCTGCTTGTTTCAATAGTAAGTTGTTCGTTTGACATCTTTATCCTTTAAATTATTAATTAATTGATTGTATATTAATATCTATAACACTTTGGATAGTTAGCTATTTTAAGCAGCTATTTTTCTCATGTTTTCTGATAATTTCTTTCAATTAAAAATAGAGCCAAAAAATTTATTCAAAAATTAATTCTAAAATGAAGAATAATAGTATAATTCTTCTTAAGAAATCAAAATTTAAAATAACAACCATTCATTCATAATATCTTCAAGATTTTCTTATATTAACTATTTAAATAAATCTTCCCAAATAATTTTCATAGATTTCAAATATTATTGTAAAAAAAAGAAAAATAAATATGTATTTTTTCAAAATTTAAAATATTTTTTTTATTAAAATAATTATTACTATTAATTTTCTATATTAAGGTCATACATTAAAAATTTTTAATTTTTTAATATTTTCTATTACTGCATAATTGAATATACTGTAGAATAGTTAAATCACATATAAAAAAATCCTAGTTTTTCTTGTTTTGACTTATCAACAACAAAATATTTCACATATATTTAAAAAAGATTTCAATAAATAAATCAAAGCAACCTAATAGCTAATATATAAGTATTTAAATACAATTTTATATGTTTTAAAGTTTTAATTTAATTTCAAGTTAGTTAGATATACTTTCTAGCCGAAATTAAGAAAAAAG
>JH720257.1:0-11272 GCA_000231845.2 Tetrahymena malaccensis 436
AAAATAAAAATTTGAAAAATAATTTTAATTAAAAGATGAAATATTTATTTAAAAAAAAGATTCAATAATACTAATAAAAAAATAAAATAATATAAACATAAATTTACTAATAAAAATTAATCAAACATCTAGATTAAATATTATTTATTTTAAATTTAAAATGTTATACAATTTACTGTATAAACTTTCAATTTTATTGCTTTTAATATATTTTTGAATCAATAAGATTATGAAAAATGACTTTATTAACTCGCTAAATATCATTTCTATTAAGAAAGATACTATAAACAGGCTAATAAATTTATTTGATTCACCTGGAGTTTTCCCACTAGATACTGCTAAAATAACATAGTAATAAACTAAACTTATTCCTATTTGCAAAAACAAGGATAACCATTTACCTATTGAGCCTTTTTTGAAAGTAAATATAATACCATAAAAGACTATTTTCATCAGTGAGCTATTAATTAGGGCTATTATTATCTGCTAAATGAGAGTATTGTACCCATAGAAAAGTATAGAAATAACTAAAGTGTGAATAGTTTTTAAGTATAAAAGGGTTAACCTTAAAGGTCTAGAAAGCTCATTATCAAAAATGTAAAAGATGCCAAAAAATTAATGGAAGATTGCAACCTTTTTTATTTTGGAGAGTTACAAATATACCATCATTTTTTAGCATTCTTCCTAGTCTTGAACATCTACCATTTATGTTTATGAGCTTTGCTGAGTTTTTATTCTATCCAAACTTTTTGTAATAGATACTTATCTAATTATTTGCAACTAATTTGCTCCATTCATCACTCCATTTATTTCAATATTATGTTATTTGTTTTCCTAAAAGTCTGTTTAACTTTTTTATCTTTATAAGTTTAAAAATTTTTACCTTTTTCTCCTGCTAGGCTTTGCATCTATTTAGAACTCGATATTTTAAGAAGTCTATTTATTTTATAGTTAAATTTTTTCATTACTTTTAAGTTATTAAGCTTAAGGAGAGTGAAATATATCATCATCATTTATCATTTAAATATTTTCACATATATTTTAATTATTTTCTTATTAATTTTTTTCAATCAAACCTTATTCTTATACCTCATTTTGTTATTTATTTTCTATTACCTCATTATGAACATTTTAATATCTCGTTTTTATTGTATATTTATCAAGTAGCTTACCAAAAACAAACAAGCAAACTTAAGCAAAAGTAAAACCTGCCAATAACCAAAAGACAAGATACAAGTAAAAATTGTCAAAGTTAAGTATATTTAGTAACCCTTATTCGCCAAATGCTGTCTGCAAATTTTTATTTTTCAAAAACATGTCTTCAACATCTTCAATTATAGTTGTCGGCTATTAAGAATTGCATAAGCATATGTAATTATTTTGGTTAATTTTATGAATGTTGCAATCTTTTTAATCCCATGTAATATCGTTTTTTTGTAGACATGCCATTTTATACTATTAACTACAATTAGCATTATTAAATTAGTATATAATAGTTGATTGGTTTAGAGTTGCTTATGAAGTAGAATTATAAATTTGTGGTGATATTAACTCATTCTATGAGTAGGTAAAATTTTAACTAATATTTTTAAATTATTATGCATATGCCTGAAATTCATTAGTTTTATCATAGATATTTTATTTATATGTGTTTCTTGAAATACTAAATATGCTAGTATCGTTTATTGAATCTGAATCATTCATATTTAGAACATATCTGAACAGGTTTTTTTATGTTACTTTATCGGATAAAAGAGTTGATAGATTACCATCAAGGATAGTTTGCCCTTAGTTTGGTAAACTAACATTATTTAATATATTTCCTATCTAGTTTGTAATTCTATCATACTCCTAAATATCTTCAAATGAGTTATTTGTATTCAGAGTAACACTTGAGTTTAAAATTTTAAAAGAATCTACCATATTTTAAATTTATACATCATTATTTTGCTACAAGTGACTAAGATTATTAAATTAAATTGTTTAGTTAGTATTGTTAATTATTAATTGAAGCTATTTAAATATTTCATTTTTCTGAATAGCAACCTTGACTTATTATGTGGAACTAAAGAGCATTTGTGATAGCTATGCAATTACTTTATTCGCAAATGTAGATAAAAGAGAGAAATCAGGTATTTAAAGTGACAATTTTTGAATATTTTAAATCAATAAACTTCCTAAATCATTCAATTTTTAGGATAGTAAGGGATTTTTGCTGATATCCTCTGATATAATACTTAATGTTACCAGCTAATTTGTAACCTACATATTTGAGTTAGATAAAGTTTATAAAGTGAATTAATTTGCAAATGAGTAATAATCATCATCCGATTTACTAAATTCTTAAACCATAATAATAGAAGAGCTATTATAAACTCCAAGTTAAGAATCCATAACCTAGCCCAAGATCACTAGATTTCCTTGAGGGAGCACTGTTTGTATTGAATTATTTATAGCCTAATCTTAAATCTATCTTCTCACTATATTCCAAGGAGAAACTATTTCTTGCTGGGCATCATCTACCGAATTGTAGTAAAAAAATTAATAAGTCAAAGGAAGATCTTCATCAGTGCAACTTATAAATGAAATTTAGAAGATAGTTTAAAGGGCAATTCCTTAGAGTGGATCTATTGACAAAACACAGCTTTGAGGAGGAATGTTAACTTTAATGGTAATAGTTGATATACTTGGCATAACATATAGAGGGTTATAGACAGAAAATCTAATTTAAACTGTAGGTTTTGATGGATCAATATTTTAAAAATAGTTCCAAATTCTGAGCTTAACTTTAAAATAATCAAATTTAATTGCTGCAACAGGGTCATTATCGTATAATATAGCACCTGCATATGAAAGGTAATCTGAAGAAACATTTTAACCATAAACAATTTAAAAATTAAGATCATCATTCAAATTAATTTTTTGGCTGAAACGTGTGGATGTAAATAAAACATTTAATGTAGGAATATTAAGTTCTGTGAAAATACAGATAGCAGTGGAACTTGACGTCCTAGAATCTTTTTATCCTATGACAGTTAACTGGATAATTGTATAGGGCTAAAAAGTCTTAGCTGGAAAAATCAAACTACTTACTCCTTGTTACAATTAAAGCTACTTATTGTTATAATCGTAGCAGATATGATCATTAGATGTTAAACTAGTGCATTACCAACTAAAATTAATATTTTAAGGGGAGTTTTAATCTTATATTTCATAGTCTCTAGAATCTGTATCTAAGGTCATTTTGTTTTAATAACCAAAATTAAAGCCAGAGCCTCCAATTATTTACAAATATAAATCAGTAATTTGAATATTCAAAGAGGCATTTTAAATTGCTGAAATCTTATTGTCTGAGCTCAGATTCAAAACCACCTATTTTTAAATTTAAGTAGTTAAAAACAATTTTAATATTCTAGATGAGAAATAATATAAAATTTAGCTCCTTACTTCATACCTCATTTATTGTAAATTCATAAATGAGATTCAAGTCAGGGTAAATAAAAATATTTTGATTTTAAATTCAAAAATTTCTGAATATTATTTTATTTATATTTTTTTAAAAATTGGAACAATTACAGCAGTTTTAATTATTTTAAATTTTAATTCTTATCATAAAATTACACTAATATTAAATGCCTAGTTAGATGCTAAAGAGTATGGAAGAATATCATATTGAAAGTTAGAGAGATTATATTAGCTTAAGTTCACTTATTAAAGTTAATTAGATGTTATTTGCAAATCAACAGGTTCTTTGTAATAAGTTATCTGACCTAATTCACAAATCTCAATGTAAAATTAAAATTAATAACTTATACTCATGTACCTAAATTTTTTATTTTTAAAATATTATTAAAATAAATAAATAAATTAATTAACCTGTAAATAGGTGGATATATAGACTATAAATAGCTCACTCTAATGAATTTTTATTTTTGATAAATAATTGTAAAAGTTTAAGAGCTAGATTAGTTAACCTTGAGAAGACAACTAAATTAAATTGTAATATTTATGTTTGAAGGAATATATTTTTAATCAATTATTAAAGTTGTGTTCATGTTTTAACTTGCTTATGATAATATTCCCGTAATATTTTCTTATTGTTGATTGCTTATTAAGCCTTGTATTTAAACAAGAGTCCAGTTTAAACTCATAAATTTTCTTCCTGCATCATTTTAAATATTGTAAAGTGTTATATTTATTGGGTTGCAACTGTTTTCAATATGGTTGTAGTTAAATTAAAGCAAGGGATTTCCAGGAGGGTCTTGAAAAACAATATTTCTATAAAAAATATTAATAAAAGTGTTGCTGTAGTCAATAAATTTGAGTTGATTTGGTAAAAGAGTAATCATGTTATTCTCCATAATTTTTGATGAATCACCTATATTTATTTATTTATATATTCAATTAATATTTAATAAAGTATACTCTTTTTAAAGAAATGAGTTAAATTGAATTTTAAAAGAAATATTATAATAAATTAAATTACTTAAATTCACTATAATTTTATTTCCACTAATTTGGCATTATGCATCTTATCTGCCAAGCATGTCCAAAGTAGCTGGATCAAAAATTTAAGAGCACAGATATTAAGGTGAATTTGATACTATATTCATCAAGGGAGATCCCAAATCAATTGTAAGTAAAGGAGATGTTGAACTTAATCTTGCATCTATAACTGCAATATTTTAGTAGCTGCATTAATAAAATATATCTCTTTAATCCTTTTAATTTAAGCAGGAACATTTATTTTTTGAATCTAATTATCTTGTCTCACTATAGCAAGTCTAGCATTACTGATTTTAAATCTATAATTGATTGCACAATTAACAACTTGGAAAGCAAGGATTGCATTATGAGCTCCAATAATTGTAACAAGAATCACATGTGAGTGAAATAGAATTACTCTAAAACCCATTTGGACAAGGGTTAATACAAGCTTTATTGTAGAGAAAACTGTTAATTTTGCAAGATTTACAGTTAGTTTTACTCGGGCCATCACAGCTTGCACAAGTAGTATCACATGGTTGGCATTTCCATAGATTAGTATCTGGAAATTAGTCTTAATTACAAGATTGAACACACTGTTTTGTGCCTTATTAGTAATATGATCCTATTTTGCAAGATAAACAACTATTTTAACCTGGACCATCACAAGTTTTACAAGTCAAATCGCATTAAAGACACTATTTTGTAGATTGCTCATAATACAATCCAGATCCAGAATTGCAAGATAAACAACTATTTTAACCTGCATCATCACAAGTTTTACAGCTTGAATCACATTAAAGACATTATTTTGTAGACTGTTTATAATAAAATCCAGAAAAACAGGATAAACAATAAAATTAACTAGGACCATTACAGCTAGCGCAACTATTATCACATGATTAACATTACCAAAGTTATGCATTTGGAAATTAGTTTTAATCACAAGAGTTTACACACATGTTGATTGATTACTAATAATATAATCCTGGATTACAAGACAAGCAATTATTATAAGCAGGACCATTACAAGTTTTGCAGTTGGAATTACATTAAAGACATTGGTTACTACCTTGCAAATAATAAAATCCAGAGTTACATTATTAACAAATCAAATTCGTATTGCATGATTAACAATAAGATGGGCACTTTTTATAATAATTTCAGAAAATTAAATTTTTTATTAAAAAGATTAAAAAAAGAATAATTTTCTAATCAAAATATAACTTTGATGAAAATTTAAATTATTTTTATTAACTCCTTATAATTTATAAGTTAGTTATTCAAAATTCAATAAATTAATTTACAAATGATACTGCTAGAGCGATAACAACGATGTAAGTATTTTTAGAATACTATGGAAGTGGGGTTAGTTTAATAGTTACTTAATTTGAATTCACTTAAACAGTTTATTAAAAATTATTAAATGAATACTAATTTCCAGAATAATTTTAAAATTCACCAATTTAAAAAAATTATGAATTTATATAAAGATTTGACTTAAAGCTAGCGTCTGGTGAAATTTAAACTACTAAATATATTTTAAAATAAACTTAAGAAATGGTATTAGACCTAATTTATTTTAAAAAATGTGTTAATATTTTTGAGTATAAAAATTAAAATAAGTAAAATGATATTTTTTTTCTGAATATGATTTTGAAAGAATAAATATTAAAAAAATGTCAATTTAAGCTTAAAATTATATTATTTTTATTAATTATTAATGAATATCTTTTACGATTGATAATTGATTCTTATTTCACTATTTGATAAGCAGTTCTACCCTGACAAAGCTAAGTTTTAAGGATCTAATTGCGTTAGTTATAAGCATTATTAATCTTAAAAATAATTTTTCATTTTATTAATGTCGTTTTAATTGAAATCTGTTGCTTGACCCATTAGGCAGACGTCTTAAATTTATTAAAAATCATTTAATAATAAATCAAAGTGGTTAAAGTAATTTTACTCAAACCGTTATTATATGCAGTTTAGCAATCAACATTATAATCCATAGCATAAGAGTAATTTAGGGCTGATAAATTATAAATAAAGTTGCTTTTTAAATAATTTTTAAAGAAAAATTTAACTTAATTTAATAACCAAAAGAAAAAGAATCTCTCTGAAGATATTAATTGTTAATACCATTTAATTTTAGTTTATGAGATGAGGTTTTTTTTAACAATTTTTTATGATTAATTAAACATTATTAAAAAAAGCGATTAATTATTTCTTTATTAATAACTTTCCAACATTCAAGCATGCAAGCAAACAAACAATCTGTTTAAATTTTACATTCTTAACAAATAAAAAGTAAATATATAACTTTTAAATAATTACTACCATAAATTCTTAATTTTATTAAAAAACCCCTACAAATATTTTGTAGGTGTTACTACATTAAAATAAACATATTTTTTATGGCCTCTTTAAACAATAAAGGTTGGAGATTTAGATATTATGGTAAATAATTTTAAGCCATTTATTTATCGTTTTTAATAGATATAATATCATCTTCTAATTACTGCGAATTTTAATTTAAATTAGGCTAAGATTAGATTATCACTCTGTTAGGATTACAGATATAACACTTCAGACATTAATTAATTAGTTGTTTACATATTAAACTGTAGTAAAAGGTTTCTCATTTATCATCTTAATCAATAAAATTTTCTCTATATTAATATAATCATCTTTTTATTTTCCAATAGGGAAATTGTATGATTTTATCATTTTCAAGTTTTCGCTGATACAACTTTTATTTTAAATTTTGCTTTAAAATTATTTTTATTTTGAAGATTGACTAATTATCAGAACTAGGATAGACTCAATTTATTACTAAATCTACCAAAAAATTATTTATTGTAACCATAAATAAAAAAATAAATACATGAATTATCCATATATTAGTTACAATATTAAATGTTAAATAGTTAATAAAAATCAAATCAATTTTCTTCTTAATTAAGAGAAAGTGTGTACTTTCAGAAATTATCAGAGAAAATGATTATAATATGTAATCATCTTGTTCTGCGTAATAAGAAAAGGATATGTCACTAAACTAACAATTTGAAAATTAACTAATAATAAACCTTACATAAAAAAATTTATAATAAATTAAACATTAACATCTCATTCATTTTTCTAAATTTCATCTGATATAAAAACAAAAACTATATAGCATTTTATTTATATATAATTTAAACTAATTTTTAAGCTTCATATCACTTATATGTACCTGATGACTAGCTGATACCACATTTAAATCCAAAACACATCTTTATTTTTAAATAATATATTTTAAAAATCAACAAAAATAACATGTTGAGTATATAATTAAAATCTAATAGACGCTAATAAAAATAGGGCATAAATAGAGTAGAGCATCTTTAAAATAGTCTAAAAATTATAATTAATATTTTTTAAATTATTTTAAAATAATAAATTAATAAATATTTTTAATATCTTAAATTTTAACTTAATAAAATATATATTTTACAAATCATAGAACTGTAAATTTTCTTTACTAGAATAAAGAATTATTCTTTTAAAAGTTTTTACTAATATATAAATTGAAATGTCCATTTTTTTTTGGGTTAAAACTTAAGGCTGCTTTGGAGATGAATATTGCAGTAAATATATTAAAGAAATCTATTTATCAGTCTGTCTATCCTTAAGTTGATTTTTAAAAAAGCACGGCTTCACCTAATTTCAGGGTATTTTAATTAAAATCAGATTTGTATTGGACTTATACCCAAATCAGATATATATCAGATGTTTCTATATCTTATTGGATACAAAGAATATCATTTAATCTTTAGTCATAAACCTCAATTCATTCACTAATTAATTTGGTTTTGTATATTTATTACTGTTACTATTTACTAAATTTCATGTTTTTAAATAAATGAGAAGCTATTACAATTTATGAAAGTAAAATTAATATTTTAAGTATTATTTAGTATTAACACTTATTTAGACAATAGATTTATTATCAGTACTTTAGTAGATTTATTACGCATAATTTAGCTCTTAATCTATATAAAAAATTTGAGATTTTCAGCATATTTGTATTTATAAAGCTTGGTTTGATCAAAATAAAAATAACTATGATTAGATGATTATTAAATTTAATTACCAATTAATGCGATATTAACCTTTAAATTCAATAATTATAAATGAACATTAGGATTAAGCATTCTAATATTAAAAAATACACTGTTAATTATCAATAATATTGTTCTATCCAAACATTAGTTTCTTGAAGAAGAAATAGTAAATAATTCAGAATTAAACAGATTAATTTACTTTTATTCGCAATTAACTTTAAATTATTAAAACCATCTATTTATTTGTAAATCTATCTTTAGGCTGATCTGTAATAAAGCACACTTCTCTTAATTTCAGGGTATTTTAATTAAAATCAGATTTGTATGGGACTTATACCCAAATCAGATATATATCAGAGTCTCTTTACTAATGTATATATACTATTGTTTCCTGATTACTAAGCTTCATGCTTCTAAATAAAGGTGCAAGCTATTTCAATTTATGAATTTGAAATTAATATTTTAAATATTATTTAGTATTATAAATTATTTAGATTATAGATTTATTACCAGTACTTTAGTAGATTTTATATGTCTATCTTAGCTCTTAATTTATGTTAAAAATTTGTATTTTCATCATTATAAATGAAGAATTAAGTTAAGCAATCTAAATAATAATAACAACACTGTTAACTATCAATAATATTTTTCTATCCAAACAATTAGTTTCTAATAGAAGAAAAAACAAATAACTTCAGAATTAAACATACAATTTTACATTTATTCGCAATTACATTTAAATGATTTAATTCATCTATTTATTAATATTTCTATTTTTAGATTGAACTATAAAACAGTACACTTCTCCTGATTTAAGTAATTTAAGGGGTATTTAGTTAAAATTAGAATTATTTTTGAGCTAAACCTAAATCAGACAATATGTGGGTTTCTAAAACTATATCCTATTCAATATAAAGAATATCATTTAATTAGGCTTAAAACTCAACTCAATCACTAATTAATTTGATTTTGTATATTTATTTCTGTTTAAATAGTTTCATTCTTTTAAATAAATAAGCATACTATTTTAATTTTTTGAAAACTAAATTAATATTTTTGATATTGTTTAGTATTAGCATTTATTTAGATAATTGACTTATTATCGTAAAATAGTAGATTTAATATTACCAATTAAGCTAACAATTAGTTTCTTTTATTAGAAAAAGTAAATAATTTCAGAAAAAATAGATTAATTTGCTTTTATTCACAATTTCTTTATATTGTTCAATATAAATAAATAGAGTTACCAAAATGAACTGAACTGTTTTTGATATTCACTCTCATTAATATTCCCCAAAGCTTGAATTAAAAACCAAGCTAATATTTCTAGTATTTCCAAGTTTTAAATTCTTATAAAAGTGAAAACACTAGAATTCAATTCCTTAATTTACTACATAAAAGTTGAATTAATAAATTTTAATATTTTAATTTTTATCATAAAATGTTTATTAAATAATTGTTTAATTTCATCATAAAATTTAAAATATCCAAATTTATTTTTATAATGGATTTTTTTGTATAATTAATTTATTTGTTTTAAAAGAAAAAAAAATATTAAATATTTTATAAGTTAAGTTAGGTGAGCTTTGTTTGTGAGATTTTTGAGATTTAACCTCCCTCCCTTTAAAATTTTTCTATATAATAAAATACTGGTTAATTAAAAAAATTAATATTTATTAATATACATTTATTTTAATTCTGAATAAGAATAATTTTATTTTGACATATTTAAGCTGAAAAAAAACTATGACTTTAAGTGGTGTCGTGTAGTTAATATCTTATTTTTACCAATCAGTGAATAAAACGTACATAAATCTTTTTTATTTGATAAGGCTTTTTTAAATGAATAATACACATTTATTTAATATTTAAAAGATTTCAAGTAAAGCCTTTGAATTTTTATAAAAAACATCTTATTAAAAACTACATTTTTATTAATAACAAAATTAAAACCATATCCATAGTTAGTAAATTAGTAATAAGCTAAACCTAAAACCTATTACAATAAGTATAAAGAAAGGAATGTTAACCTAATAACAGAAAAACTTGTTAGTATAATATCTAAGATAATCAGCAAAGGTCATCCAATCAATAAAATGGACTTTGAGACATTTTTTAAGAAGATGTAGCAACAGAATCCATTCACAGAAATTCAAGATTATTTCAATTATTAAATTTAGTCGCTTGTCCTAAAAACTGTTAAAGAAAACAGAGATTTTATAACCAAATAACTGGATTGTATCTATGAGTAACTTTAGGATAAAATTGATTTCATGAAAAAAGAATTTTAATTGCTAATCATCCAAAAGTTTTAATAGCAAAATGCGTAGATAAGTTAACAAAATCTAAAAAGGCAATATCGAAATAATTTAGGCTATGAAGCTTAATCACAAATCTTAAAAGCGAAAGCTAGTTAAGAAAAAATAGAGATTGTTTTGATAACCAAATTACATAAATAAAAAACTTAAAAATGATATAGGTACCATATGTTTAATGAGTATGATAACATCAATTAATATTTAGAAAAAGTAATGCTCTACCTCTATTTAACTAATGAATTAGAAAGAGAAGAAAATAAGTATAAGTAAAATTATTATTTTAACATAAAAGTGATTTTTATGAGACATGTGGGTTAGCCTTTTTGTTAGACTTTTTAAATATTTGAAACTCATTCAAACTTA
>AFXY02002368.1:0-12368 GCA_000231845.2 Tetrahymena malaccensis 436
ATCATAGTAATTAAAATAAATTTTAGCATCAGAAACTGATATTTTTTCTAATCTAGAAGTTACGATGACTAAAGTGTTAACCCAGTTATTAATTTTTAACTTTTGATAAACTTTAAAATAATCACCAGTATATTCATCATATCCATCTAACATGATTAGTTTATTTCTCTCTGATCTCTTTAACAATTCAATTTCACTTTAGCTTAAGTTTTGAGATAATAGATATTCTTCGATAGAAGGCTGCTTAATGTCTAAAGAGTTGCATTTTACAATAAATGGAATATACTAAGCTCTTTCATCTTTAATATATTAAGAATCATCTTTAAGAAGCTCCAATTCAAGTTTTTTAAGAATCATAGATTTTCCTGACCCTCCTTCAGCTAATACTGATAGAATTTTACATGTTTATTGATTAGATTTATTTGAATCTGATGTCTAATGTTTGTCCTTATGTTATACAAAATTAGGAATGAGAAATTGATTGATAATTAATGTTATTGCATCACTAAGCTCTAATTAATTATCTTCATTTTTATGATTTAAGTTTTCAGAAAGTGAATAGCCTTGTAAATGAGTAACTTTCTACTTGATATAAAGCTAAATAACTTCTAGTAAGGCATCATCTTTATGTGCAATTTACTTCTATTCTTACCTTTATTTTACACTAGCTTCCCACATTTATACATAGGTTTTGGCAAGTAGAATAGCTACATCTTCCTAGGATTCTATTTTATTTGCTATTTTATTTAGTTGTTCTTCATCTTGTATCATAGATTTCATAGTTTAATAAGACTATTTTGATTCATTTACTATTTCTACTGTGTATTTTTCGATATCCTGAATAAACATTTTCATTTGTTGATTTCCTTTATAAATAATTTTAACTGAAATTTCATTCTCCTATAAATAAGTCATGCATAAATGTATCATAAGTTTGTTATATTTTTACTTTTTATCATTAAAATTCTCTAATATTTGTGAAAATTTTAAAAGGAGAGAAATTTTTAACTATCTAAACTACTCACTAATTATTAGAGAATCTAATAACTTTTTTGCATTTTCGAACAATGTTGTTGAATAGGTTTTAAACTAGAGATAATTTATGAAATCTAAAATGAGATTTTCCTATTTATTATCTTTTAATAGTTAGGTAAATGAACTTAAATTATCATCTTTTTACTTTTTTTACAGTAAATAATTTAATTGCATGTAAACAAATAAAACGATTTCATTATTTCCACTATTTTATATTTCATTAATTTCTTTTAAATAAAAAATGATTTGCTAGTGCTCATCTCTTAAGTCATCTCCAAGTGATTTGACTTTTCTTAGCCAAATTGCCTAGATTTTGTTAGACAAGTTACCGCTACTATAGCTTGTGAATGACTCAAGTGCTTGTTAACCAATTTCTTAGGAAGATTTAAATAGTTTAGAACATACTGATTGCATTTCTTTGAAGTGCTTTTAAATATCCTCTAGCTATATTTTTGACAAAGTATCGATAGCTCCAAAGATGCTTGTAAAACCAGCTCCAAATTTAACAAGTTTCAAAATAACTTCTGCGATTTTAATAACTTGATTCTGATTAAGTTTATCTATTCCTAATCTTTATGAGTTCAAAGAGATTAGTAAATCAAAATATTAACAAAGATCAAAGCAAGGATATTTTTTTCTATTTTAAAAGCATGTTTCTTTTAGATCTTTTAACTCTTAGTCAGTTTTATCTATGAATTTTTGTAGGGTTTGAATATCATTTTTTTAAATCACTATCATATAGTAATTAACTAATAAATTAATAAGCTCAATTACTTTGGATCTAATTGTTAATGAAAATATATGTTCACACTATTTATGCAAAGCTTCTACAATTGTCCTTATGCGATTTTCTAAAACTTCATGGTTAATTTCAGTATTTGTGTAATATTTATTATATATTTCTATAAAATCTCCAAATTAGCTTTCGTCAGCATATTTACTTTCATTAAAAAATTTGTCTGATTTCAATTTTTATTAATCTTCTTCCTTTAAGACATTAGGTTCAATAGCGATTTTAGATACACCACATCCACCTCCTAAGAGTTTGTGCTCATTAAGTATTTTAGAGTAGTTTGCATCAAAACCAGGAGCATGTGGATTAAATCTAGAAAATTATTTTACTGGTTATGTCTTTTTTGATTACAATTTTTAAGAAATATTAATTTTTTTGGCTAAATTTACTTTATTTTCTTAAAATTAAGGTGTATTATTATGTGTTAGCAACACTTTAGTTTCAAGTGTATTTTATTTTAGCAATTAATGTTATTTAAAAATAATTTTCACGATTAATGTTTGAATTTAAGTGATTTTGTTCTGTTTTATTAAGTTTAATAGAATATTTCTTTATGTTTGAGTTAAATTTATCGAAATTAACAGATCTGATATTTAAATATTTAGTTTATTTTAACAAGCTAACTATTATTGTAATTACTAAATTTTTATGTGATCTTTTTATATTTGCTTCTATTAATCACTCTTCTTTTTAGATAAAGTTAAACTCAAATATTAGTATAATTATGATTATTTTCCTACAATAAATGCTTATTCGCTAACTTTTTCAGAATTATGTAAGTTTGCAATAGATCCATTATGTCGGTTTTCTGAGTTTAACTATTAATTAAAAACTTGAGTTTTATGCTTAGAGCATCCTAATTCTTCAACATGAATTTCATATTACTTTTCATAATCTTTCTAATTTTTCACCCCTTTTACTGCTAGTAATCCTTAATACTTATCATAAAGTATAAACGCTTTTTTAGGCATGGTTAATTCAACCTCTTTGCACAACTCCTAGACTGAAAAGGAGAATGAGTTTTATGGCTTTATTAAGAGCTCATTTATTTTCTTGATGTCAGTCATCATATCTTACTCCTACAACTGACATTTGTTAACATGAATCTATGGTTAATTTTCATTAAGCTTAGAATTCTTCACTGTCTTAGCAGAGAAAATTCCCTATTATTTCTTTTAGAGCATAAATATTTTTTCAGCTATGCCTGATCCAGCCACTTTGCAGAGTTCCAACTCTGAGAATGAGAATTAGCCTTGAGGCTTTGATAAGTTCTCAATTGTTTTCTTAATCTTGATATTAATTTCTTACTCCTACTTCTCCCATTTGATTAACTGTTATTTAACTGTTTCTCCTTCTAGGAAGATACTCTCAGCTTATTCGAGAAGATTATTGATTATAGCTGAAGGAGATATTCTTTTTTCAATATAATCATTCTAAACTAGCAAGAGGTCCATGAACGTTTAGCTAACATTGAACAAATTAGGCATAATTTTTTTCTGCATAGCCCTTTTTTTCAAAAACCTTTTCATTGACCTTTTCATAGCTTTCTTTCCTGGTTTGACTAATAGGATATCTAATACTTAGCTCTTATCTGATGAGTGAACTATTTTTTGCTCGATTACCTTGCCATTTAGACTATTTGAGGAGTAGTTTTTCATCTAATTGATGATCTCTAATGTTTTTTGAATATCATCACTCAAAAAAGTGGATGATGATTAATTTTCAACATAGATTTCAGGAATCTGGTCTAATGTCTTTACTACTTATTCCTTTTTTGCTACACTTTAAGTTTGCAATACTAGCTTTGCTTTAATACTTTTTGCCTTGTCTCTAAGACCTACTTATTATATTCTCATGAATATCTCTATCTTACTAATTTACCTAACTTTACTTTTAACTTTAACAATAATTGTTTTTCTTTTCCTATTAGAAATATTGATTAATTGGTTTGATATTGTTTGTTTTTATATTAGCTTAAAATCTATTAGAATATTCAATACTTTAATCCTACAAATTTTCTTGTATAATAATGGAAAATAAATATTTAATACAATTTTATGAGATTTTTGAGAAAAACAAAGCACAAAACAGAAGCAATCTTCTGAAAAATTAAATCAAGAACAAAATAAATAAATTTACTTAATTTTTTTGAATAGTTTTATTTTATCTATTGGAAAAGCAATTTTCACTAAATAAAAGAATATTTCTAATTTAATTCTTTAGATGAAGTAATTCAGAGAAACAAATACAAAGATTAGAAGTTGATAAGAAAGAATAAAGTCAAATGTAAAATATTTTAATGAAATATAATCAAATATTTAGCAATAATAATAAAATAAATAATTAAAATACAAAAAAAAACAAAATAATTAATTGGAATAAAACAATTAATAATAACCACAAAATAAATATTGATGAAACTATTGAAGATTTTTTTATAACTATTAAAGTTATCAACATAATAATTAGAAGGATAAATCTACAAAATAATAAAATCGGTTTTATTAATTGAAAATTTAAAAATATATAGCACATTTACTGAATAAGCTATATAATAAATTAATATTTTAAATAAATATGGGATAAATTTATATATATATTTTTATATTTAAAAATTTAAAACAAATTATATAAATATAAATCAAATACTATTATATAGATTTTATTAATTTTATATTCATTTAAATTAGATAGATAATTATAAAAAAAATTCAGCAATTAGCTATTGATTTTAAAATGGCATTTGACTATACCTTTTATAGAAAATTATTCCAATTTTTAAGGTTAGAAAATGGCATTTATTAAGTAATTTAACTCAAATTATTGAATATACATTATATTAGTTCATCATTAGTTTTATTATTATCTTTCTCAACTAATATCTTGAGCTAAACCATTTGTTCTCCTCAAGGTTAAATTAAGGACTATTATAATCCATTTAACCTAATAATATTTAGTTTCTCTCTTGCTTTATTTAATTTCAAGCATACATGTTTTGCATAGTTATCTTCTATAAGAATCCATCTTTTTGTGCCAAATAACCTTTTTAATTTTTAATAAAGTTCATTTTCTATTATATCTTTTATATCTATCCATTTATATTTTATTCAAAGATTTTAAAGTATGTTGGACCAAATCTGCTTATGCCACCACAAACCTAGATCTTTAAAGGATATTTTGGCTAAAATGTGTAATATTATTCATTTTTATACAATCAAATTGAGTAAAAAGTAGTTCTTTCAGCAGACAAGAGCTAAGTTTTGGATTTCCTATTGCTCAATGCTATGAAAAGATCAATGAAAAGGTATTTGAAAAAACGGACTATGTAGAAATTAATCATGCCTAATTTGTACAATTCTAGATAGATATTCATGAATCTCTTACTAATTCAGTAGGATTACATTGAATAAAACCTTCCCATGTGATTCTGATCGATAACCTTCTTTCATAAGCTGAGAGCATCTTCCTCTTAGGAGAAGAAATTTAATAAAAGTTAACAGGAAGGTAGATGTAGAAGTAAGAAATGATGATAGTCATATAGAAAAAAATTGAGAATATATCAAAACCTCAATTGAAATGCTCAATATCAGTGGAGGCACTCTTCTAAGGGGATGGATTGACTAAACCTGAAAAAAAAATGATGCTCCATTAGAATTATTAAGGATTCTTAGCAGTAAAAACAGTGAGCATTTCTAAACTTTATGAAAAGTAATCTGAGCTTCATGTTAATGAAAGACTGTTATAGGAGCAAGAAATTGATATTAACATAGAGAAAATAATTGAGAATGTATCAGAACTTCAAAGTTCATCCTCATTCTCAGTCCAGGAATACAAAGAGGCTAAATTAAACAAAGCTTAAATAGCATTTATGCTTTATAAGAGGTAATATGGATGTCTCACTGCAAAATGGATGAAAAATAAGAAATCTTATAAATAATAATATGGACTTTACTCTAATGAAATACAGATGTTGGAGTCAGAAACTATGTAGATGAAGGAGTAAAAAACCATTATAAAGATAGATAAAACCATAGAGAACTTATCAAAGCTTCAAGGGTAATTCTCATTCTCAGCCTAGGGAATCTATAAAGAAGCCAGATTAAGCAGGGCTTAAAAAGAATTTATACTCTATAAGGTGTAATATGCATTGATTTCAGTAAAAGGGATAGAAAATTAGAAATTTAGTGAAAATTAATATGGACTTCATGCTATTGAAAGACATAGGTAAGAGTAAGAAATATTAATCAACATCAATAATAATCAATAATAGAATTGAGAACTTATTAAAACCCCAAAGCTCTTTCTCAGCCTGGTAACTCTATAAAATGATAGGATTTACCAATTACCAAAAAGTATGTATGTTAGATTAGAGGTAACAAGGATTGCTTACATCAAAGGGTGAGACAAATTTGAAATTATGTGGAAATTAATTTGAACTTCATATTGAAGAAATAATTTGCCCAAAGTATTAATATTAACACACATAATTTTTCTACAAATAGCTAAGCATATAAGACTAATAAAATGTATCGATGGCATATTAGTTTTTCAAAGCTAGTTATAAAAATAGCAATAATGAAGGATAATAGCATGGCTTTTGTTAAAAAATGGTTGATAATGTTAATAAAATAGCGATGATTGAAAAATAATAAATAGAGTCATATTAATATTTAAATAATCTAGAAGAGATTTCAGAAAATAATTAGAATAAAAGACAAAATAAATTAAAAAAACCTCTATTTCATGATATTTTATATTAAAATTAACTAATCATTTCTTCGAAAAGGTAGAACAATATTAATGAATAATGCAGCTTGCTCTCAGTAGACAAAATTAAAAATGTTGCTGAATTAATTTTACCTGATAAGACTAGTAATAGTGGATAGTAGAAAAATTTACAAAAGAACCACTTGAATATTGAATAATTATTGTAGTAATTAACCTGTTTACAAAAACAAAAAATGAATTTAATTTAAATATAAGATTTATAAATTTCTATTGGTTTAACTTAAACATAAAGAAATATTCTTTTAAACTAAATAAAGCAGAAAAAAATGACTAAAATTCAAGCATTTGTGACAAAATTAGTTTCCAAATAGTGTCATGTGTTTAAATAAAATAATATATCTCATAATAAATTTTAAGATTGTAACACTCATTTAACAGAAGAAAATCAAAGTGCTAAAAAATTGTCTTAAACATAAGCATATTCAATAAAATAACTTTATTAATAAACTCCAGAATTTGTTGCTAACTGCTCTAAAATATTTAATAAAGATAAACTTTTAGGAGGTGGGTGTGGTAATTATAAAATAAGAATAGCTGATGTAAATTAACCTAATAAAAAGAAAGGTGGATAAAAAGATGATTTTTTAAAAGAAATTTAAAATGTTGAAGAAAGCTAATTAGGAGATTTTTTGGAGATTTATTAAAAATTTTACACAAATGCAAAAACGAACCATGAAGTTTTAGAATATGAAATGTATGCACTAATAGAAGCTTTAGATAAATAAAATACTCTTATTTTTATCTTAATAATTAGAACGAAAGTAATTGAGCTTATAAACTTATTAATTAATTACTATATGATAATCATTTAAAAAAATTATATTCGATCCCAATAAAGCTAATTTGATGAAAATTAAAAGAGATTAAAAAATTTAAAAGAAAGTTGCTTTTAAAATAGAAAAAGTTATCCTTGCTTTGATCTTTGTTAATATTTTGAAATATTAATCTCATTGAACTCATAATTAAATGGCATAGATAAAATTAATTAACCTTTAGCTATAAAAATAGCTGAAACTGTTTTAAAAGTTGTAAAATTTGAGGCTGTCTTTACTAGTATATTTAGTATATTTGGAGCAATTCACACTTTATAAAAAATAAATGGAGAAGATATTAAAAAATGCTTTAAAGACCTAATAATAAGTATGTTCTAAAATCTTCCAATTTTCTCAAGAAGTTGGAGAGTAAGCTCTTGAATAATATACAGCTATAGTAATCGAAACTTGTCAAACAAAATATTCGCAATTTGGTTAAGAAAAATTTAATAGCTTGGAGATAAGCTTAGAAGTGAGAATTAATAAATAATTTTCTATTTATAATAAATAAATGAAATACATAAAAAAGGAAATAATGAAATAATTCTTTTTGTTTATGTACAACTAAACTATTTGCTATTAATATCAGATAGAGAGTTACCCATTTATAAGGCCATTCATTATTCGATGGCTTAAATGAATAAAATAAAGATAACTCATCTTGTAATATTTTAAATGAATAAAATGAAGATAATTAAATTGAAGATTACTCTTCTTGTGGTAGCTTAAATGAATAAAATGAAGATAATTAAATTTTAGATTGCCCTTCCTTAAATGAATAAAATGAAAATAATTAAATTAAAGATAGCTCACCTTGTAGTAACTTAAATGAATAAAATGAAGATAGTAATATTGTTATTAGTGATGCATTAAGATTAATTATTGATAAATTTCTCATCCTTGTATAACCTAACAAAAAAAAATAATCACAACCAAGTTAAAGTAACTCTGATCAAAAATTTTGTAAGATCTTATCTATTTTAGCTGAAGGATGGTCAGGAAAATCTATGATTCTTTGAAAGCTTGAATTTGAGCTTTTTAAAGTTGATTCTGAATACACCAAAGATGAAAGAGCTTAATATATTCCATTTATTATCAAATGTAACTCTTTAGAAGTTAAATATCATTCAATTGAAGAATATCTATTATCTCAAAACTTAAGTAAAAAAAAGATCTAAATGTTTAAGAAATCAGAGAGAAATAAATTGATCATGTTAGATGGATATGATGAATATGCTGGAGATTATTTTAAAGTCTATTAATAATTAAAAATTAATGATTGAGTTAACACTTTAGTCATAGTGACTTCTAGATTAGAAAAAATATCAGTTTATGATGCTAAACTTTATTTCAGTTATTATGATGAGTAAGGAAATTAGAGATCTAAAGATTTATTTTAAATTATAAAGCTATAAAAAATAAATGATTCTTATATAAAAGAATATTTAGAAAGGTATAAAGAATAATAACGAAATTAACCAAGTTTCGATGAATAGAAACATACTAAATTGTTAGAAATTACATTCTAAAGTAAAAGTAAATAATTTCTTGAAATGCTTAAATTACCTATTAACTTATACCTTACTACAAGAATGGTAGCTGATTTAGATTTAAATGGCAAAAAAACATTAACTACCATTTAAGAAGCTTCAGATTCAGTTGAAATTTAAGAATTATTTTTCTAAAAGCAATTTTAAAAATTATCTGAAAATTTTGTTGAGCAAAAGCTAAAAATATTAATTAATGATAACATTCCTAAAAGGAGTAATAAAAAATAAGAATTAATAAATATCGTATAATCTTGCTACTTTGAATACTTCCAAACAATAGCTATGCATATGTTTCTCTAAAAGGGAAAAAAAACAAATTTTCTATCTACTAAAAAAAGAGATATTGAATTTAAATTAAGGGATGAAGTTACAATTTATTTAGATAAAAATAAAATAAAAAGTACAGATATTATCTAAAATTTGAAAAGATATATAGACTCCAGAGTAATTACTAGAATTTAATTATCAATTAAAGAAGAAAAGTCTGCAAGAAATGCAATAAATGATGAAAATTTATAATTTGAATTCAGACATAAATCTCTTTTCGAATATTTTACAGCAAGAACTATTAAGTATAATTTCGATTTGTATAAAGAAGATATATTCAACCTAACATCTTCATAACTTAGTAATTTTAGTATTAATAAAAGAATAATAATGCCATGTGAAAAGAATGCTTTTGAGTAACAAATTCTCTTGAAACTTTTTAAACTAGTAAAACCAGAAATAGATTCTCATTAGTTTAAATAAAATTATTATATTGAAGATATAAGCAAAACAAATAGATACATTCAATTTCTCAAAAAATATTCGATTTCAAAGTCTTCATAAAAGAGTGAGATAGATGTAGGATCTTATAATTTGTTATCAACGCTTTTTATTTCTAGATTTTAATTTTCTAGCTTGACTTTCAAAAAATGCTCATTCTCACAAGCTTACATTTAATCTCCCAAATTAGTTGAATTTTAGGATTGTAATTTCGAATATGGTTTCCTTTAGAAACAACACTTAGAGTACTTCGAAACTTCAAATACAAAAAAAGCAATACAACATGCTTTCTAATAATAATTTAATACTGATGATATATTCTCATTTAATCATATAATGTTTTATAAAAATAATTTAGTCACAATCACAAGAACAGGATTTATTAATTTATTTGAACTTCTACCTAACAAAAATTAAACTTTTAAAATTCTACTCTCAAATAAGTTTACTCTTGCCTCTTTGAATACCATACATTTAAATGAAAATAAAAATTTATTTGTTGTTACTGCTTAAAAATCTATAATATAGGTAAATCCTAAAAATCTTGAAAAAGTCAACTCTTTTACATTCTCTAACCCAATTGCAAGCTTATAAATAAATCGAAATATATTGTTACATTATCTAACTGATAGATATTATATGGAGATGTTGAGAATGGTTTCAAATTATTAGATAAAAATAAAATTTAGTCTGCTTATTCGTAAAAGAAAGATAATTTTTTTGTCAATTTAAAAAGGAAATTAAACTGATATTTATAATTTATAAGACTTAAAAATAATTAAAAGAAATACATATCCTAATGTTTGTGCAAAAATATCAACATTTTCTGCAGATGGAAAGTATCTCGCAATAGGTTAGGAAGATAACACTTGCAAAATCTGGAATATAGAAAAAGAATTTGAACTTATAAAAACAATTTAAGGACATACTAATTCTATTAACTCAGTTGCTTTTTCTGTAGATGGAAAGTATCTTGCAATCTGGAATGTAGATAAAGGATTTTAACTCATAAATACAATTTAAGGGTATACTGATTATATATAAAATAAATAGATATGTAATTAGAAATAACTTTATATGAAATTTTGTAAGATCCTAGCTAAAGGCATGCATAAGATTACAATTAACAGTATCTATACCTTGTATTTTGGCTCAAGTACAGAAATCATATAATAAAATAAATTGATGAGGTATGCTTAGAAATGTCTAATTTTTATTTACAATTGTTTATTGATAATTAAACAGATTAAAAAATATATCTTAAATAATTAATATTTTGAAAAAAATCTATCCAAAAAAGTTATGTTAAAAAAGTAACTAGAATTAAATTAAAGTAATATTTATATTTTATTTTTTATAAAACAATAAAATAAACAATTTTAAAATTGTAAAATTAAAAAATGTATTTATTTTATCAGCCTTTGACCCACCAGAGTAGATTTCATCTGAATTTTTAGGCGAAACGTCATCAGAATGCAGGTTAATCAAAATTCAATAAATGTTTAAATTTGGATGATTTATTAATTCAAAATTTATAAGAAGTATATTTTTTTTAAGTTTAATAAATAAAATTACAAACTAAGAAACAAACCATAAACTTAACTTCATTTATAACAGACAGTAAATTATATTATTTACATCTATTTATATGTAAAACAGACATATTTTTATTTTAAAAAACCTTAAATATTGTTGCATATGGAAAATAAAAAAGGGGTTTAGCTCTCTTTAAAGTTATATTTAGATTTTTAAAGTTAATTAATTTTATTTAAGGAGCATTTAAATAAAATAAATTATAGATATGAATATTAGAGTAAATTTTTAATGTATATAAATATGTCTTTTACTTTTATTAATTTATTAACTTATACTTAATACAATAAATCAAATTCAGCTATTAAAGATTATTATATCCATTACCTAATTAGTGCTATTTCTATACCTTGATTAACAATATATGGTTATTTAAAAGGACTTTTAAATTAAATATTCTTTGAACTTAATTTTAAAAAAGGGAACAGCAGCAATATATGAATGAGGTTAACATTCTAAATATTATTTGTGATATAAATTATCCATAAAATCTATAAAAATTTTATTAACTTAGAAAATACAAAAATCTTTTTTTTAATGAAGTAATTTTTTAAACATTGATTTTTATAAGCTTAAAAATAAATTTATATAGTTTTTAAGAGTTTAAGATGTCGTTTAATATAAAATATAAAATTATATATATAGAGATCGACCCAAGGGTCTTGTACTTTAGTGAAAATTTAATAAAAATTTACAATTAATATTTAAAAATATAATAAATAATTCTTTTATCTTTCAAAATTTTCTATTTATATTTATTATTAATTATTATTTATTTAAAAAATGTTAATCTCTAACAATAGTTTTTATAAAAAATGATTCTATTTTATTTTAAATTTCATAACTCATATAGTTACGGAAAAATTTTTTCACTTTTAATTATCTCCACCAAATTATTTATATTATTTTTGTTTATTATATTATCATAGCAATTAATTTTAGCAATATCACTCTCCATTTTTAATCCAATCTTCTCTCCAAACTTATTATCATTCCAGATTTTGCAAGTGTTATCCCAAGAACCCGTTG
>AFXY02002378.1:0-11913 GCA_000231845.2 Tetrahymena malaccensis 436
AAACTGCCAAATCATTGCATATCAATAAGCATTTTTAAATTTGTTTAACAGCTTTTTTCATTCATTAACTAACTGATTACATTTCTATTTTATTTTCAATCTTTTCAGCAAACACATTAATTATTTATTATTTTCATAGGTATAATTATCTTGGTGCAGATGGAGCTAAGAACATTGGAATGAGTTTGGAGAAATGCCAAAATATAACATCTTTGAATCTTTATCACTGGTAATTTGATTAGATACCAATTTATTTATTATTTTTTTAAAGATTTTTTGTGAAATTGAAGCTTAAAAACAAATGGCTTTTGAGAATGAATTAGATTCACTTTTAAATCAATCTTTAGTTTTAATTTTAATTTTTGTGTAGCTAAATTTATTAGTTTAAGTACTAAAAAACCAATAAATTTCACATCAGCAAACACTTAAAATCCTTTATTATTTTACTTTTAATATAAATACTTTCTAAAATAATAATTATTTATAATTAATTTAGAAATAATAAACTTGGAGAATAGTTTAAAAAAATCAGAATAATTTTTATTTTAAAATATTTAAACTAAAATTAGCAAATTAATTTATACTATAAAATTGTAAAAATAATTAAAATATGTCACTTTTATTTGTATAATTATTTTTCATATTTGTATAAATATAATTTCTAACACAATTTTGTTATTTATTTATTAAAACTAGACAATATTTTTTAGCGATTTATTATTAAAACTATAAAAGTTAACAGAAAAAAAATAAAAACTCCAACAAAAAGCTTAAACTGATAAATGGAGGGGCAAAATTAACTACAGCTCCAACTATTACTTATAAAATAAGAGCAAAAAAAAATTCAAAATAGCAGCAAATTAAAAAAAATCATCTAAAATAATTAGAATGTCCTATTCGTCTACTAGGACTGAATCATTTTCTTAATCAAAATCAAACTCAATCTCAAATTCTTAATACATGAATAAATAGGTCAAAATCTAAATCAAGGTTTTAGCAGTGGTAATAGTAGGGGGGAAAAAGTTAACTCTAGCAAAAGACCTGCAAACAAACCTAAAATTACAAATACAGAAAATAAACAAAAATGCAAATATTGGAATGTGTGAAGAAGCTAAGCTATATAAAAATACCAGATTGAACAACTTCTTGAACCCAAAGAAAAATATAAATGAAGTAAATATAAACAACTACAGCTTAGGAACAGTACCTTATATGCAATTGAACTTACTACAAGGTTAATGAAAACATCGTTAAATGAGTAGGAAAATAAGTACATCTGTAAGAACAAAAAGAACATATAAATAATCAAATAAATAGGATTATCATATGAACATGTCAGAAATCCATTTAATCCCCTAATACCTATAAGCTAATTGATGACGAAGGAAGTATCTATGATTACTACATTAATCCTTTAAACCATTTTTTTATATAAAAGGAATGATAAAACAATAAGTTGTGAAATTAATATTAGTTTAATGTTAGAATAAAACTGACAGAATTCTAGGATTCATTTATATATAATTTATTATTTAAAATTACTTAATTTGCTTTTTCAAATAAATAAATTTTATAATTGTTTTTAAATATTTTCTTCTCTCAAATCTATTAATATGAAATTAATAAACTATATCAAATATAAAGCATTTAAAAGTATATATATTAAAATCAATATAATACACCAAATAAAATAAGAAAATTAGTAATTTACTCTTAAAGACTTCTTTTCTAAAAAATAATTGTAAATTAATACATCTAGTCAGATTAAAATATTAAAATAAAACTAATACATAAAATTTAAAATAAGCAAACTATTAAATTGCTTTTAAATATTTTTTTCTCACAAATCTCAATTTGAAAGTTAAAACACTACTTTCAAAAATTATTAGAAAATAATTTCTATTTATTTTAAACAATTTATTGATCAAAATGGTAAAGTTTCATGATAATTAATATTCAAGCAAAAATATATTTTTTTCTTTTCTAATTTATAAATTACATATCGATTGAAAAAATTTCTTATTTTTTTAATTTTTAATAACAAATTAATAGTACTATAATTGCAATCAATTAGAAAAATTTCAAAATTTTTATTTAAGTGTTTTTAATTTTATAAACTTTTTTTAAAATAAACTATTTAAATTTAAGATTTTTAAAAATATAAAAATGTTAAATTAATTTTTTTAAAAATATTTGCAAAATTAAAACTTAAAATATTTATCCTTTAAAAATTAATTTTATTCACTTTTAAATAATTTTTTTATTTTCCGTTTATTTATGAACTAAAATTTTTTTCAACACACTCATTTATTATTTTCTATTTTAATAGGTTAAATATTCTTAATTTGGATGCAGCTAAAAATATTGGAAAGAGTTTAGAGAAATGTCAAAATATAATATCTTTGAATCTTAATCTCTTGTAATATGATTAAATTTCAAATATATTTAAACTTAAAATTAAATATCTTTAAAAAATAAATTATATTTCATTCACTTTTTAGTAATTTTTTATTTTAAATTTAGCCTATTAAACTTTTATTTGTTTATTTATATACCAAAATTACCAAAGAATTGAATATTTATAAGAACTTTTAAATACGTTCAATAATTTTTTTAATACACTAATTCTCTTATTACTTTACTATTTTATTTTATTTCTTTTGAATTCATTGATTATTTATTATTTCATAGGAATAATAATCTTGGTGTAGAAGCAGCAAACATAATTGGAATTAGCTTAGAGAAATGCTAAAATATAACATCTTTAAATCTTAATCTCAGGTTATTTAATTAAATACTAATTTATTTATTTTTATAAATATATTTGTGAAATTCAAAGTTAAATTATAACTGACTTAGAAAATTAATTAGATTTAACTTTAAATAATTTTTTGATATTTTATTTAATTTTAGTGAACCTAAATTTGTTTATTTATATTTTTATGAACTAAAACTATAATTAATTGAATATCAATAAGCACTTTTAAATTTTTTCAACAGTTTTTTTCATTCATTAACCCATTTGTTACTTTTCTATTTTATTTTAATTTTTTTAAGTGTCTTAATTTTTATTATTTTGGTAGGTGGAATAACCTTGGTGCAAATGGAGTCAAAAATATTGGAAGAAGCTTGGAAAAATGCTAAAATATAACATCTTTGAATCTTAATCTAAGGTAATTTAATTAAATATTAATTTATTTATATTTAAATTTTTTTTGAAATTAACATTTTAAAAATTTACTTTTGAAATTTGACTTTTTTCTCTTTTAAAGAGTTTTTTAAATTTTTTACATCTAAATTTGTTGGTTTATTTAAGAACTGAAACTAACAATTAATTTCATATCAATAAGCGCTTTTAAATTTTCTTAGCGATTTTTAATATTTTTTAACTCATTCATTTTTTTAATATTTTTATTTTTTTGAAACCATATTAATTGTTTATTATTATCCGAGGTGGAATAATATCGGTGCAGATGGAGCTAAGAACATTGGAATGAGTTTGGAGAAATGCTAAAATATAACATCTTTGAATCTTAATCTCAGGCAATTTAATCAATTATCAATTTTTTTTATTTTAAAACTTTTTTGTGAAATTCTAACTTTAACCAAAATAGATTTTGAAAATTAATTAAATTCACTTTTAAGTAGTTTTTTTATTTTTTATTTTAATAAATAATTTTTTACTTATTTATGAACTAAAACAGTCAATTAATTGAAAATCAAAAAGCACTTTTAAATTTTATCAACCATTTTTTCATTAACTAACTCATTGATTACTTTTCTTTTAACTTCATTGTTTTCAACAGTTCAATTATTTATTATTTTCATAGGAACAATAATCTTGGTGAAGATGGAGCTAAGAACATAGGAGCGAGTTTAGAGAAATGCCAAAGTATAACATATTTGAAACTTAATCTAGAGTACTTTGATTAATATTTAATTCAATTTACTTATTTTTTAAAGATTTTTTTTTTGAAATTTATATACAAAAACAATTAGCTTTTGAAAATTAACCAGATCATTTTAAAAAATATTATTTTTTCTTTAATTTTATTGAATAAAAATTTATTTTTTTGTTAATTTATTAAATAAAAGTGTCATTTATTTACACATTAACAATAAACTTTAAATTTTTTCAATATTATCTTTGATTCTTTTTTATTTTATTTTCTTTCTTTTCAACAACATTCATTTATTATTTTCATAGGAAGAACAATCTTGGCACAGATGCAGCTAAAAACATTGGATTGAGTTTGGAGAAATGCCAAAATATAACATCTTTAAATCTTAATCTAGAGTAACTTAATTCAATTATAATTTATTTTTTAAAGATTTTTGTGAAATTCAAAATTAACAAAAAGTAGTTTTTAAAAACTAATTTAAATTCAATTTTAAATAAAGATTTAATTTTTTTTAATTTTAGTGCGTTAAATTTGTTTATGAACTAAAATGGGTAATTAAATATCAATTAGCACTTTTATATTTGTTTAACAATTTTTTTATTCATTAAATTATTGATTATTATTATATATTATTTCCATTCTTTTCAAATCATTTATTCATGATTTATTATTTTCATAGAGAGAATAATCTAGGTGCAGATGGAGCTAAGAATATTGGAATGAGTTTGGAGAAATGCCAAAATATAACATCTTTGAATCTAAATCTTAGGTAATTTAATTAAATATCAAAATATTTTATTTTTTAAAGATTTTTTGTGAAATTGGAAATTCAAAGTAATTCGCTTTAAAAATAATTAAATTTATTGGGAGGGGTGTTATTCAAAAATTAATGTATGCATGTATATATGATTCAAAAATTAAGCTTATTTTTAAATTTAAATAATTTCCATTCATTTTTTAATACTACCCTACCTAAATTATGAAAATTTATTTTTAATTCATAATTAATTGATATTTATTTAATCTTAGTTTTTTCAATTTATTTTTTTGTTAATGAGCTCTAATAGTTAATATACATTTAAATAAATATTTAACATTTTTTTCATTAACTCATTGCAATTACTTTTCGATTTTATTTTTTTTTTTGAGGTCATTAATTTTTAATTATTTTCTAAGGTGGAATAATATTGGTGCAAATGGAGCAAAGATTATAGGAATGAGTTTGGAAAAATGCCAAAATATAACATCTTTGAATCTTAATCTCAGGTAATTTAATTAAATATTAATATATTTACATTTTAAAGATTTTACGAGAAATTAGAACTTAAAAACAAAAGACTTTTCAAAATTGATTAGTTAGCTTTTTAAATTTTTTTTTTCATTTTTATTTTCCTAAATTTCTTTGTTTGTGAGTTAAAACTGTCATTTAATGGTATATCAATAAGCGGTTTTAAATTTGCTCAATAGTTTTATTGTTAACTTACTAAATGATAACTTTTCTATTTTATTATCGTTCTTCTCAGCATATTAATTAATTATTTATTATTTTCATAGGTGGAATAATCTTAGTGTAGATGGAGCTAGAAATATTGGAATGAGTTTAGAGAAATGCCAAAATATAACTTCTCTGAATCTTAATCTAATGTAAGTTAATAGCTATCTAATTATTTTTTTTAAAAGTTTTTGGAGAAAATCGAACTTAAAAACAAATGACTTTTGAAAATTAATTAGTTTAACTTTAAGTTATATTTTTAATAAATTTTTGAATTTATTTGTTTATGAACGAAAACTACCAATTAATAGCATAACAATAAAAACTTTTAAATTTGCTCACAATTATAATCATCTTTAACCAATTAATTAGTTTTCTATTTTATTTTGATTATTTTCAACAACATTCATTATATATTATTTTCACAGTTTTAATAAACTTGCTGTCGAAGGAGCAAAGAATATTGGAATGAGTTTGGAGAAATGCCAAAATATAATATCTTTGAATCTTGATCTCTCGTAATTTGGTTAATTATTAATTTATCTATTTTTAAAGATTTTTTGTGAAATTAAAATTTAAAAACAAATTATTCTTTTAAATTCATTATATTTACTTTTAAAAAATAATTTTTTAATTTTAGTGAATTAAATTTATTTATTTTTAAACTTAAATTTTGAATTAAATACATATAAATCAGCACTTTTAAATGTGCTTAATAGCTTTTCTCATTCATTAATTCATAGATTACTTTTTAATTAAATATTAATTCTTTTCAAACTATTCCTTATTTATTACTTTAACAGGGAGAATAGTCTTGGTGTAGATGGAGCTAAGAACATAGGTATGAGTTTAGAGAAATGCCAACATATAACATCTTTGAATCTTAATCTATCGTAATATGATTAAATATTAACTTACTTATTTTTTTAAAGATTTTTAGTGAAATTAAAGTTTAAAAACAAATGACTTTTAAAAATTAATTATTTACACTTTTAAATAATTTTTTTGTTTTTTGTTTAATTTTAGTGTATCTAAATGTGTTAGCTTGTTTATTTATTAACTAAAAGGGCTAATTAATTGCATATTACTAAGCGCTTTTAAATTTGATTAACAGCTTTTTCATTCATTTACTGATTCGTTACAATTCTTTTTTATTTTCAATCTTTTCAACAAACACATTAATTATTTATTATTTTATTAGTTTGAATAATCTTGATGCAGATGCATCTAAAAATATTGGAATGAATTTAGAGAAATGCCAAAATATAGCATATTTGAATCTTAATCTTTCGTAATTTGGTTAATATCAATTTATTTATTTTTTTAAAGAGTTTAAATGAATTTAAAACTTAATAACAATAGTCTTCTGAAAATTAATTAGTTCCACTTTTAAATAATTTTTTTGTTTTTTGTAGAGATTTAGTATTTTAAATTTGTTTGTTTATTCATGAACTAAAATTTTTAATTAATTGCATATGTCTAAAAATTTGTTTTTCTCAAAAATTAATTGAAATTACTTTCATTTTATTTTCACTTTGTTAAAATTATTCATAATTTATTATTTGATAGGAATAATAATCTTGGTGCAGATGGAGCAAAGGACATTGGAATAAGTTTGGAGAAATGCAGAAATATTAAATCTCTGAATCTTGATCTCTCGTAATCTGATTAGCTATCAATTAATTTATTTTTAAAAATATTTTTTATGTAATTCAAACTTAAATACAAATGACTTTTGAAAATTAATTAGATTCCCTATTAAACAATTTTTAAACTTTTTGTTAAATTTTATTGCATCTAAATTTGTTTAATATTTTATTTATAAATTAAATTTTCAATTAATTGCATATGAATAAGGGATTTTAAATTTCTTTAATAATTTTTTACATTAATTAGCACATAAATTACTTTTTTTTTATTTATTTTATTTTAATTCTTTTCAAAACATTTATTATTTTTAATATTCATAGATTCAGTAAACTTGGTGCAGAAGGAGCTAGGAATGAGCTTGGTTGAATGCCAAAATATCTAACATTTGAATCTTGATCTTAGGTAATTTGATTAAAAATTATTTTACTTATTTTTTAAAGATTTTGCGAAATTCAAACTTAAAAAACAAATGGTTTTTGAAAATTAATTAAATTTACTTTTAAACATTTTTTTGATTTTTTTGTTATATATTAGTGCATCTAAATTAGTTTGTCCAATTAATTGTGTATCAATAAGCATTTTTAAATTTACTTAACAGTTTTTTACTATTTACCTAATTGATTATTTTTTTATTTTATTTTCATTATTTTCAACTCATAAATTATATATTACTTTCAATAGGGGGAATGATATTTGTGCACATGCAACTAAGATGATTGAAACAAGTATGGAGAAATGCCAAAATATAACATCTTTAAATCTTAATCTCAAGTAATTTGATAAATCATTGACTTGTTAATATTTTTTTGAAGCATTTTTGTGAAATTCAAACTTAAAACTATTTGTTTTAAAAATGAATTATATTCAATTTTAAATAATTTTTATACTTTAGATTTGTTAGTAGTGATTTTCATTCATCAGCTCATTGATTACTTTTCTATTTTATTTTTACATTTTTCATTAAATTATTTATCATTTTTAAAGGTGAAATTAAAATGGCGAGAAAAATAAATATTTATTAGAAATAATAAAAAATAAGAATTACTTGATTTAAAAATTTAGTTTATTAATTGCAATGTTGTATAAAATTTATATTTTTTCATTAAGTTATTACAAATTTTAAAAAAATGTGTTTAATTTAAATTGAATTTATATTTTAAAATATAAGTTGATCTTCGTAGAATGTCAATTTTTTTTTAAATGCTTTTATTTTTTAATCCATAAAAAATTAAAATTATTTTTAATTCTTTGTTAATTTATTTTTAATTCTAAGGCTACTTATTATTGATAAATGATTAAATTTATTTTTAATTTATTCAAATACCAAAAATAATAATATATTAATTTGAGGTATAGAAAAAGTTACAACTTTAATAAGAATTAATACTGATTAGGTTTTATAAAAAATTATGAATTTTTATCTTGAATCATTAAAAATTATAATTATTTAAATTAATATATTTCAATTGTTTTAAAAAAATAAAATTTTTCCAAACTTTTCAAAAAAGTTAGATAAGATATTTTATTATTGTCATATTATAGAACAATTAAACAGGTTGATAATATTAATAAAATAATAATAAACTTTTTAGTAATTTAATATTATTATTTTTAATTTTTAATTGCTAATTTAATTATGAGTAATTAGATAGTTTATTTAGATATTGAATAAGCTTAAAATTAAAATGAATTAAATTAGGTTAAACATATTTTTTAGCTAAAATGAATAAAATTAAATAGAAAGACAATTGAGAAAAATATTTGCAAATTTTCATGAAAGAGCTAAACCAATAATTTTCTAAATAAATAATAGCTACAAATTTTTATTTTTTATTTAAAATTATCAGTTTTATATTTTATTAGAAATAGTTAATTAAATAACTAATTTCAGATAAATACTAATAAAATTAATTATTCTTATTGTAAATGTCATTTTAATTCAAATATAATTGATAATAATTTTTAAAATGTACTTAAAACGTATTTTTAAATAACTCTAAATAGATAGATTTAGAATGATTTGATATTAAAATATATTTACAAAATGAAAGTCAAATTAAGTAAAAAATGAATTATATTTTATTTTGAGAAAATAAAGGAGAATATTAGGATTACTAAGTTATTTATCATATATATTATAAAAATATTTATCTTTCCTTTGATTACAATCAATTTATTAAATAGAATTTTATTTTCGAAATAAAAAATTAAAAAAACAGTACTTTCAAAAGATCATAATATTAAATATAATAAAAAATTATTTTACATTTTTAAAGATAAAGAAGTTTGAAAAATATAAAAAGTTAGAATTAAAGTAAATCTAAAATAAAAGCAATTTTAGATTTATTTTTTATAAGATTTTTCAGAAAATATTATTAAGGAATAAAGGAAAGAATTAAAATTATCAATTTCCTTATAATAAATTTTTAAATATATAGTTTATGTTTCATTATTTTTTTGTACTTTACATTTAATAAATACAAATTTATGCTTGAAATTAAATAACTTTCTATTTAAATTATTATTATAATTAATTTTTCAATCATTTTCGTTTTAGTTTTGGGGAAAATAGTTGGCTATTTTTTTTTAATTAATTCTAAAAAAATAATCCTTTGGCAAATTTTTATATTTTCATTTATCAAAAATTTGTAATAATTAATTAAGAAAAATCAAAGAAATTAATTAAAACAAAAGAAAGAAAGAAAGAAAGAAAGAAAAAAGGTAAAGAAAAAAAATTTAGTTATAAAATAAAATATATTATTTAAATTAATAAAAACTTTTTTTATTTTTAAGCATTTAAAATAATTATTATTTTATATAATAGCAATTTTTACTCACCATGGAAGAATAACAAGATATTAACCTCAAATATCAAGCACCAGTAGAAATATTTTAAAAAATATTTGAAGACTATTAGAAAAAGCATAAAAAGAATATGAAGTTTGATTCAGGTGCTTTAACAACTATTTACAATGAACTTTAAAGAATGGGAATATACTTAACATCCTTTATTTCACAAGGAAGTTTTGGATGCGTTTTTGAAGCTTTGTACAAAGAAGAAATCGTAGCAATTAAGTGTGTTGGTGAAGTTGACTTTGAAAAAATCTAGGAAGAAGAAAAAATATTCAAATTGTTAAAAGAGACTTCTTATGTTATGAAATCTATCAAAGAGTTTTTAAATAAAGAAAAGTCAAGATATTATCAGATATATAAAAGATATTCATGTAAAAATTTATTTTTTACTTTTCATTTTTTCATTTTTAAGAAAAAAAAATTTATATATAGGTAGTCTTAAAGAAATCATGAAATTTTTCTTTGATTAGAAAAAAACTATACCTCTCAACTAAATAATTGGTTTTGCTATTTAGATGTCAACTGTTTTTGAAAAAATGTAACAAAATAATTTGATGCATTCAGATATTAAGCCTGATAATATCCTTTATGATAGCTAAGAAAAATCATTCCATATATGTACATTTTTATATTCTCTTAAATTTAATTTAATCTTAAAAGGAATTATTTTAAATTATTTTGTTCAAATTATTTTATTGAAAAATCTAAATTTATTTAAAAATTTTAAATTTAAACATTAAAAAAAGATAAAATTCTGATTATTAATATTAATTAATAAACAATTATTTCTAATTTAACATACTTTCTTTTACCTAACATTAAATAATATTTTATTTACTTTATCTTTTATTTATTTAACCTTAATATTAATATTCAACTAGGTGATTTTGGAGAGTCTAAATAATTTAAAGAAGGAACAAGAACTCACAAAGTAATTCATTTAATTTCAAATCTATATATCTACTTACTATTAAAATTTATTTTAGTATTTTCATTATCTTATTTTCTAACTCTTATTTTCAAAAACTTTTTTCGTTTTTTAAATTATGTCAAAAGTTTTTCCCTTTTCTTATGTTTTAAAGATTTTACATGATTTTAAATATTTCAAAAATTAGTCATTTATATTTAATTTTTATTTAAACGATATAAACATTGAATAGCTCAAAGGGTGTACAAAAAACTATGCTGCTCCTGAATATTTAGATGAAAATGGCTCATACAATATCAAAGTAAATTTATTTATTAGGATTTTATATTATTTTACTATCTTTAATATATTTTTTTCAAAGTTTGATATTTTCAGCTTAGGAATAATTCTTCTTGAATTAACCCGTGGATAATTTCTTGAAAGTAAAGATTGCGCTTTTATAAGAGACGGTGGTCTTCAAAATTATATGAGTAAAAATAGTTTATACAATGATCTTAACAATATCATAGGTCAAATGCTTTAAACCAAATCTGAAAATAGAATAAACTCGTTTGAATTAACTAATTAGCTGAATAAATTAAGAATTTAACTAGAAAATCAATTTATTTCTTTGGTGTAAGACAAAATGGATTTTTCTGAGTCTAGACAGATGATCTCTAAATTCAAATAATCTTTTCTTAAATTTAACTATACTTGCAAACAAAATGAAGTGAGAATAGATAAGTATTCTTTTAAGGGTTACTCAAATCTCTCTAAAATCAAAGACTGTATTGCTAAAAGGCTTATACATCACTTAGATCTTGATTTCAAGTATTAATTTTATCATTAAAATATATAATTTGAAGGAGATAATTTTTATTTAAAATAAATATTAATTTTTAAATAACTTGAGTATAAATTAGATATGTACTTTTTTAAATGACATTTTCCCCCTAAAATAAATGCAAATAATTATTTTACATACTTATCCTTTAAGTATATAGATAGAAAAAATTTCTAAATTTGATTATATTCATCTATCTAATTTAAAAATAGAAGTTTTAAAACAAATGACTAATTACAATACAAAATATTAGATTTTGATTAAC
>AFXY02002379.1:0-11318 GCA_000231845.2 Tetrahymena malaccensis 436
TTTTAATTAAAATATTTTATCTTTTTACTTTTATGTTATTCATTAAAATTTATCTCTAATACCTATATATAGCGAAAATGATATTAATGATTCACGCAAATTAAAGATATTGAGCAAGTACCTTAAAGCTAAAAGATTAGTTGTCCAATAAATTTATTTATGATAATGCATAAGTGATAAACATAGATAAATAGAATGGTTAAATTAAAAAAATTTTTTTAGATATAAAATAAATTGATTTATTTAACATTATATTTTTATATTTGTAAATCGAAAAATTAAGCTAAGAATATATTTAATGATATTTTTATTAATGTAAATTTATTCAAATGGTAGATTTATAAAAAGACTATTAAAAATTTATTTTTTTATTTACTAGTTAAAAAATAACTTCTATATTTTTAGTTTTATCTCTGTGTATTTAATAGATTCCTACCTATATTCACATTAGCTTCATTTCAAATAATACTAAAAATATCTACTATCATTTTATTAATTTAATCATCTTTTCTCTTAATAGTTAAAGCGATATCAACTCCTTCAAAAATTAAAAAAATCAAATAAACTTTGTAAAAATTTATTTAAAATCTTCTGAGTCTAAAATTAAAATATTGATACTGGCTGGTTATAGTTTACCTTTCATAAATTTGAAAACTGCCAATTCATTAACTATACGAAAATTTAAATAATCATTAACCAGCACTTGAGAATATTATCTCTCTTAGAACATATGTTTTTAATTGAGTGCTAAATAACACTATAACTAATTTATCATAATATATGAAATCTTATATTGGAATAATTATTTTTCTTAATCGACATAGATTTATCATGATTATTCTTTTATTTCATTATATCCTTTTGCAAATAAATACATATTCAAAGTTTATTTTTCTCTCTTTTATGGCAGACAAATATTCTAGTTTTTATGCTACAATAATACTATGTTAAAAAATAGTAAAAAGATATAAAATTTTGTTTAAATAATATGTAATTAATTAACATAGAAATTTAAAGAGAGAATACAGTAATGCTTAAAATAGCTTAAATATTTAATTTCGTCCTTTATTTTTTTGAATCGTTTAAAAAACATATGAGCATTAATCAACAAAATATTTTAATCTTAAAAGGATATGTTACAACATACATTTTAGATGAAAAATAAGATTAAAAGGCTAGTTAAATTTAACTTTGTGAGATGAATAAAAAAATACTTTAAATGATTATTAGATAAATAAAGATATAATTTCTTTAAAATATTTAAGTGCTTTTATTTTTTGCATGTTCTTTTTACTGTTTGATTAATACCAACTTTGTAATAAGGAAAATAATTATATTATTATAAAATGATATTCTAATAAAAAATAAAGAAACTAATTACTATTACGCAATTTTTAGGCTTATCACCTTAATATTTCTGCATTCAAGTATATATTTTGATTTTAATAACTTTTCAGATTCACTAAAATTTAATTATTAATTAATTTTTGTGTTCTTCAGAAAATTTAAATTTTACCTTAAATAGTAAAAGAGTTGTGTTAAGGTTTTTAAGCTTTAAAGTGATTAGTCCATTTATAAATATCCTTCATCTGTAATGTTTTTATTATTACTTTTGTTGAAAATAAAATGTATTTATTTATTATTTTTAATTGAAAATATTTAAATCAATTAAATTTTATTTATTATTTCAAATAAATTATTTCATTTTTAATAAAATAATTTACTATTTTACATTAAATAAACTTAACTTCTTAAAGGAAAGTTAATAAAATAAATTCCTCTACCTTAAGTATATTGTTAAATTTGTAATTTAATTGCTGCTGCTTAAACATTTTGCAATACCGAATTCTCCTTTATCACCAATTTAATTTTCGCTGCTTAAAATTAATCGATTAAATTAGAAACAAATTTAAATTTTAATTAATAATATTAATTAATTAAATAATATAATTAATGTGCTAAAATAAAATAAATAATAAACAAGATAATATTACTATAAGTAGAGATGTAGTTCCTTAAGATATTTAAGGCTACTAAAAGCTACACCAACTGCATTAGCCCCTTCATCCCCAATTTGTTTTTTCTTTTTAAATATTTAAAAAAATAAACAGATTATATTTTTATCTTATAATAGAATAAATAAACTTTTTTCTTTATTTTTTAGCTTTTTAAAAATAAAGAGTAGAATTTACAATAATCTCAGTTATAACACTGTAATAAGGTTACAATTTTTTAAGCTTTTTAAGATTATAGATATTTCGCTATCACCTATATTAGCCTAGCTTTTGAAAATAAATCAAACAAAATATTATAAAAAATTTATATTAATTTAAGATTTAAAAAAATTTTTTAATTTACTATAAATAAAGTCTGAACTTAGTGAGGTCCTTACAAAAACTTAGTGCTACTCTTGATTAATTTTCTTATTTAGCTTTTGATATCTTTTTATCTATAAAAAGTAAAATAAAAATACTTTTAAGCAATTATTTTAGATAAATTTTAAAAAGTTTTAAAGATCTTTTTAAGTTAATATTTTTTAATGTCTCCTCAATTTTTTAGGGTCTAAATATTACTATCCATCAATTTATTCTAATTAATTTTAAACAAAAAAGTATTAAATCTTTCAAAAGCAAAGGTACTTATTTTCATTTAATAAATAAATATTTTTATCAAAGCAACATTTTATTACTAATATTCATTCACTTTTCTTATCTAAATTATTTTAGCAGAAAATTAATAAATAAATAATTATTTTAAAATGTCATAAATTAAAAAAATTTTAAAAAGTTCTTTTAAAATCATATGAATTTTTAAAATAATATAATTAATTAAATTTCTATAAAATTTTTTCTGCCTAAACAAAAACTAAATAAATGATATAATAGAATAAATATTTTAATAAGCTAGAAGATGTAATTATTTATTTTGTAATTAATTACTCTTTAATTTTATTTTTACCATTAAAAAAGTTTATAAACTCTTCACTTTAAACTCATACTCATCTCCATATTAATCTAGAGTAAATTTAATATATAAAAATATTTCTTATTGATTTTATCATTATTATCTATTTATTTTTTTTCTTCTTCAGGGTATTAATATAAAAATGAATTAAAACTAAAACAATCTATTTACTTTATTGATTTACTTTTTTTTTAATTCTGATTATGCTTTTTTAATTTAAGTCACTTTTCATTTTCAACATTTGCTGATATAAATTATTTACTAGTTTATTCTTTATTCATATTTTTTACTAATTTTTCCTTCTCACTAACTAATATTTTCTTCAATATTTAAAAAGTTACAATAAAATTGGTAATGAAGGTACATCAGGCTTAGGCTCTGGATTAGCAAACTGCACTAATCTCTCAAATTTGACACTTAATTTAAAGTAAAAATAAATCAAAACTAAAACAATCTTTTTACATGATTGATTTACTTTTTTTTTTAATTCTGATTATACTTTTTTAATTTAAGTCACTTTTCATTTTCAACATTTGCTGATATAAATTATTTACTAGTTTATTCTTTATTTATATTTTTTACTAGTTTTCCCTTCTAACTAACTAATATTTTCTTCAATATTTAAATAGATTCAATTAAATTGGTGATGAATGAATGAATGTACTCGCACATAGAATATGCACTCGGGTTCTTTGGGATCCCTGTAATATAATATAATTATATTAATTTATTCTTAATTCAATACCATTTAATTATTTATATATATATATATATGGGTAATTATAATCTAGAAGGGAAGGGTCGCCTAACCCTCAGGCATTTCTACTAATCTTCCAATTTTTCGCTACGCTTCGATGCTCGCCTCCCATTTGTTTCCGGATCCTCCGTTCAGAGTGAGGCCTCCTCCTTAACCCCATCAGAATCAGCCTTTCCTCCTACTTGGAGGATCATTGGTACCATTCGCATTTAGATTGGAATTTTTCGAAATAAAGGGGCTGGTTAGGGTTTCGAACCTCCTTTATAATAGCAACGACCCTCGGACTCGCCCACTCGAGTCCCTATGCCCTTCTTTAAATTGGTGATAAAGGTGCCTCAGGCTTAGGCTCTGGATTAGCAAACTGCACTAATCTCTCAAATTTGACACTTGATTTAAGGTAAAAACAGCTTATTTGTTTTGGATTGTGATATTTTTTAACATCAAAAGGAATTATAATAAAAACAATATTTTTACTTGATTTAAATAATTTTTGGTTAATTTTTTGATTTTGATTTTAAATTTTTAAGATAATGATCATAAAAATAAACAATTAAAGTTTTAATTAAAATATTTTATCTTTTTACTTTTATTTTATTCATTAAAAATTAACTCTAATATCTATTAATAGCTTGAATTCAATTAATGGAACACACAAATTATAGATATTGAGCAAATACCTTAAAGCTAAAAGATTAGTTGTCAAATAAATAAATTCATGATCAAGCTTAAACTATAAACATAGATAAATAGAATGGATAAATATAAAAAAATTTTTAAATATAAAATAAATTGCTTTATTTATCTTTATATTTATATTTGTAAAACAAAAATTAAACTAACAATATAAATTTATGATTATTTTTATTAAATTAAATTTATTTGATAGATTATTAAAAGACTATTTAGATTAAAAGCTTTTAATTTATTAAAATTCTAGAAAATATTATTTTCCTTACCACTCTATATCCAAAAGTAAAATAAAGTTATTAAAAATATCTATTTTTGTGGTGCTATATTTTGTAGATATTTATTTTTTTAGCATTAGAAATTATTTTAATTAATATTCTGGACCTGTATTATGATTGAATATTTATTTATATTGTCATTTAATGATACTTGAATTCATTAATATTTTAGACTATTTAGCTTTCATCAGCATTCTTAATGCAATAAAATAAAATACGATCTTAAAGACCTCACAAAAAATATAAATAGTAGAAACTCAATAAATTTTAATTTTTTATAAGCTTTTAAAATTCTAACTTAAAAGTACTATTTAAAGATGTTAAATTTTTATTAAAATTAAAATATAATAGAAAAATTTATGAATTCATATTTAGATTTTAGATATATTATTAAAATCAGGCTATCTCAAATTATATCTTTCGAATTCATAAATTGAATTTAGTTATTATTTAATCTAAAATACGAATCTTAAGATATATCGAAAACATCTTTTTAAAGAGATATTTAACAAAATAAATTAAAATAAATTCTTTAAATAATTTTATTGAATTTAAAATTTTTATTTATCAATTTAAAATAAAATTATATTTATATAAATAACTTACAAGTAAATATAATTATATATAAAAGAATATTTTTTTTTAACTCTATTTATTGTAATAATTTATTTTCTATAAAATATTATTTATTTTAGTAGCTTAATATCACCAATACTTTGCAGAAAATTTAGTTAGTTTATGCTTTTTTAAAGTGTCTTCTAAAGTTTTAAGATATTCGAGATACGGTCCTTCTCCAATCATTTAAGACATTATTAAATTAGAGTATTGAGAAAAACCATTACATCCTAAAGATAATTCTAATTAGGTGAGATTGACGCAATGTGCCAAACCGGTGCAAAGAGTTTACAAACCAGTATCTAATATGTTACAATAGTCCAAATTGAGCTTCAAATAGGTAAGATTTTAGCATTTATTTAATCCTTCTGTGAGGTCAGCTATTTTTTTGTCTCCTAAAGAATTTGAGCTAAGAGTCAATTGAATTGTTTCTAATTAAGTTAAACTTCCAATAGTTTTTCCAATTAAAGCGAGAGAAGTGTTTTTTATGTAGTTTTTGGTAATATCTATGGTAAGATGCTTTAGATTTTTCATTGTCTTTATTTAATCTAATAGAATTTCAAATTTTTCATCAGGAATTCTATCTTCTCTTAATTCTAAATTGAGTCTACTAATATTTTAACATTGCTTCAAAGTTTAAACCAAGTACTTTGTACCATCTTCGTTTCCAAACCTATCTTTAAAGTTTAAAATTAGGGTGAATTCATCTGCAGTGGAGTTATTTTTTGCTTAATCTATAATTTCCTTTACGTAATCAGCTAAGTTAATTGTAGAAGATGAAAAAAATTTGAGTATGCTATTCATATTTTATTAATATTTTGTATGTATCTTTTCTTTCTTAATATTATTTATTACAATTAAGTAAATAAACAATATTGCAAGATTTTAATCAAATTGAAGGTATTAAAAAGTTGATGTATCCAACTAAATTTATGTTTCCCAATCTTTCTATTCTAATTAAATTAGAAATACCTTTGATTCTCAAATTTTCATGGCTGAGAGTAAATTTATTAAATCTTAAGAGAGTAATCCAAATTAGGATTTTAAAATTCACAATTTTAAGATATATTAGTATTTTTTTAACATAAATACAATTGCTTTTTGTTGTGCAACATAATATTAATTCATTTTAAATGAATTTTTTATCAAGATTTTTTATTTTGTTTATCATATAGATTTGCAATATTTAATAATAATATTAATTGGTTCAAAAATTCCATTTAATTAGTTGTTTCTGTTTATGATGCTTTCATGTTTGTAAATTTTAAAATATTTCTAATTAAAATTACTAGCTAATTATAATAAGTTTAAATAAATATATTTGAATTTGTTTTAATTTTTAACAATATAAATTTATAGTATCAATTTGTGAATTGGATATGTAATCTCATTCTTAGATTTTCTTAATTCTATATCTAAATTGAGGTAGACAAGCATAAGATTAAAAGAAATAGAAAAAAAAAACAATCTAATGTTAACTATACATTTTTTTTCTGCTTGAAAAAATACATTATAATAATGATTCTACTTTTAAAATAAATATTTACTTTTACCTGAAATATAGGATAAGTTAACTAAATTATTTAATTATAAAGGAGTAAATCAATAGATAAAAAAATATGTTAAGATCATCTTCACCATAAGTATATATTTAAATAAATAAAGATGTATACTATTATATTTTAATAAATAAATAATTTATATTGACTAAACAAATATTAACACAAAAGTTATAATTTTTTTAAATTAATTAGAGTTAATTTTACTTTAATAAACCTGGTGTCTTGAAATTCTAGTATTCCACAAATAGTTAAAACATAAAAGATATTTGAGGTGAATTTCAAAAATTCCTTTATGCTTGATATCTAATTTTTGATATTATAGGGGTTTAATTTATAATTAATATATTCAAATTAAATATAATTGCATTTACTCATACTTTATATGAAGAATAAAATAAATTAATAATATTCTGCTTTGTTTAAATAAAATTGTTGTTTTCCTATTTATTTATTGTTAAAAAAGTAAATATAACAACTAATTCAAATGTACATTTAGAAATATATTAATTAAAAGCAAAAGTGAAAGTTCATTTAAAGTTTTTTTAAAAGTAGTTTTGGTTAATAAATTGCAATACTTTATTATTTATGATGTAAAATTAATTTCCCTTAATAAAATAAATCTCAAACATAATATATTTTAGTAATATTCTAAGTTAGTATTGAATAAATGTTAAGCAATACCTTCAGGTTTAAAAAGAAGCTTTTCAACTTAGATAAAGGCAGATATTAAAGATATACCGATGCTTGATGAATTTAGGTAGCAACAAAGTATTTATTTTAATATCAAAAATATTTACATAAATTTGATATTCAAAAATGCAAATATTATTACTAATTTTATTTTAATATTCATCTATAAAGTACTTTAAAGCTAATTATATTTTTAAAAAGTAAATTTTAAAAACGTAATTAATTATATTTTATCTTTGAAAATTTCAAAAATATTCAAATACGCATTATTAAATGCGCTAATAATAAATTAAATTCTAAATTTTTAAATATTAATTTAAATATTTTTTGTTATAGCAAGACGATTTTCTTAAAGCTAGTCGTATCCAAACGACTAGATTTTTGATTAGCGTCTTGCTATATTAAATCTATACAAATAAAAAACCTGACTAATGTGTATAGAAAGAATAAAAAACTAAAGAATAGAATCCATAATTGGGAGTTTGTATCTTACGATGGCCCTTTATATGTGAAAGAAACTAAAGGTGTGCTTAATTTTGAGGATACTGCAAAGTGATCGAAATAGATTTCATTAGGTTAGATGTAGGGTATCTTATTGATAAGGTCTGTTAGCATGTTAGAAGGACTTGGCAAGATGTCACACTGCTAAATTCACTAAAAACTACTTAGAGAGTATCAATTTGGATCTAATGGAATTGAATCCAAAAGGTGCTGATCTCACCCCTAATGAGAGAATAATTTTAAATTTTAAGAAATAAATTTTATTTTTTTATATTTTACTATTTCAGGATAAAAATGGTGGTATCAAGCATGAAAAATTATTTAACTTTATAATATTTTCAAATTTTAATAATTTATGCTATCAAATTTAATTAAAATTGTTGTTAAAAACTATTCAAAAGAAAAAAAATGTAGGTATAGAAATAATTTTTCTCTAATCTAAAAGATGTAACAAATCATATTTTAATAAACTAATCTTTAATTTTATTTTTTTTATTTAAAAAGTTTTTAAATTCTTAACCTTAATCTCATACTGATCTCCATATTGATCTCTAGTAAATTTAATTTATTATATAAATCTTATTTATTTATCATATTACATTTTATTTTTAAACAAAAATTCGAATTAGTCTTTTTTAATTATTTAAATATTTTTTTATCTTAATTAACTTATTAATTTGTTTTCAGCTTTTGCTTTCAATATTTATTAATTTTTTATTATTGCATATTTTTCTTCATTTATCCTTCTAACAAACAAACTAACTTAACTGAATATTTTTTTTAATACTTAAAAAGTGGTAACCGAATAGGTGAAGCTGGTGCCACAAGCTTAGGTTCTGCTTTATCAAAATGCACTAATCTCTAAAATTTAACACTTTATTTAAGGTAGAAATAGTTTATTTATTTTAGACTCTCATATTTTTTAATATAAAAATATTTAAAACAAAATCTCTTTTTATTTTTTATTCTTATTATGTTTTTTTAATTTATTTTGATTTTTTTGTTAATTAATTTCTTATTACTTCATATTTTTCCTTCATTTTCCTTCTAATTTGCTAATAAAATACTTATGTTTTCTTCAAATTTTTATTAGTAACAATTAAATTGGTGCAATAGGTATATCAAGTTTAGGTTCTGCTTTATTAAGCTGCATTAATCTCTCAAATTTGACACTTTTTCTCTTGTAAAATCAGATATATCTTTTGGATTATGATTTTATTAAAATAAAATTGAATGTTAAACAAAAAAATTATTTTATTTATTATCTTTTATTATTTGCTCTAAACTCATACAATATTTTTTTAATTAATTTTACTCCTTTATAATTTTCGAACTTTCCTTTTATTATAAATTAATTTCTTATAATTTCATATTTTTTTTACTAAACATGTTTTCTATTATTAAAAAGTGCTAATTAAATTGGTGTAATTGGTGTATCAGGTTTAGGCTATGCTTTAACAAAATGCCCTAATCTCTCAAGCTTGACACTTTAATTATAGTAAAAACAGCTTTTTTTTTAATTGTTATTTATTAATTTAAAAATAAACTTAAAACAAAATAACTCTATTTTCATAATTTTATTTAATAAATTTTTGATTATGATTTTGTTTTTTTTAATTTAATTTTTAATGTTAAAGATTGTCTTTAATTATTAATCAATATCAATATTGCATTTTTTTTTTTTCATTTGTCCAACTAACAATTTGATTATGTATTCTTTAATATTTAAAAGATTAAATTAAATTGGTGAAGAAGGTGTATCAGCCTTAGCATCTATCTTAGCAAAGTGTGCTAATCTCTCAAATTTGACTCTTTAATTAAAGTAAAAAAAAATTGTTTCATTTAGATTTTATTATTTTTTAATTTAAAACTTAATATAAAACAAAAAAACGATTTTAATAAAAAAGCTTTTTATTTTATTTATTTGTTGTTTGATTCTGATTCTGATTGTGATTTATTTTTAAATTTTAGTTTCATTATTCATTAATTTTTTTTGTGATTTGATAATTTTTCTTCATTTAATCTTCTAAATAAATTATAAATTATTTATATTTTCTTCAATATTTAAAAAGTTAAAATTAAATTACTGATGAAGGTGCATCAAATTTAGGCTCTGGTTTAGAAAAGTGTGCTAATCTCTCTAATTTGACAATTTACTTAATGTAAAAGCAGTTTATTACTTTTATTGATTGTTAAATTATTTAACATAATATTGCTTTTTAAATATTAAAACTGTTCTTATTTATTTTTGACTGATTCTAATTTTTTTATATTTTAAATGATTTTTAATATTTAGTCTTTGATTTCATAATTAATTAATTCTTCATATTTCCTTCAAGCTAATTATATTTGCTAAATTATCAAAAAAGTGACAATTAAATTGGTGAAGTAGGTGCGTTAGGTTTAGGTTTTGCTTTAGCAAAATGCTCTAACCTTTAAAGTTTAAAAGTTTATTTGAGGTAAATATATTTAATTTTTTTAAGCCATAATATTTAATTTTATAAAATAAATTTAAAACAGGAAAAATTTTTTATTTTAATATTCTAATTTAAATGCTTTCTTTTAATAATGATACAATCTTTTTTTATTTATTTTTCATTTTTTAAATTTAATTTAATTTTCTAACTATTTTTTTTAATTATCTATAGATTGATTTAAATCAGTGAATCACAAAAGTTGAAAATAAAGAGCATGTATATTAAAGCTCAAAGGTTAGTTAACTTCTAAATAGTTTTGTGATTTTACATAAATAATAAATTTAGAATAAAAGATTTTAAGAAAAATGTTTTTAAATATAAAATAAAAATTATATTTTGCTATTCATACTTAATATATATATATTTGTAATCTATGTATTAAAATATGGTTTAATAACATCACTATATTGCTAATACATGGGTTAACTTAATTAAATTAATAAAACTCAAAAATAAATTTATGAAAGTAAACTAAAAATGTTTTGCATTTTATTTTTTAAATTTAAAAAATTTTTGTTATTTTTGTTAAATAAAATAAATTGAAATAATCCATATATAATTTATAAAGATTTTTCTTTAATTAGATTTCAAAATTTAATTGAAAAACTAGATTTACATTAATAAAAACAATCATAAATTTATATTCTTAGTTTAATTTTTGGTCTTACATATATAAAAATAAAGAGAAATAAATCAATTTATATTATACTTAAAAAATTTTTTTAATTTATCCATTCTATTTATCTATTATTTATCACTTAAGCTTTATCATAAAATTATTTTTTTG